>JBAMBR010006146.1:0-100594 GCA_037044475.1 Zaprionus obscuricornis | reverse complement strand
TAACAAAATTTTGAGTTGAACGAAACAAACATTCCAAATGCTCTGGTAGAAAACATTTTCAAACTAATTGAAAGAATAGCAATATGAGATTAATGATGGGCATGAAAAAAAAAAATACAAGAGCTTTCACTATATAATATCAATAACAACAACAACAACAACAAAGAGCAACAATTAACAACTTAATTAGCAGTAAAACAAAAATTCACAGTTTACTCTTGTAATTAATGTTATTAAACTGTTGATATATTAACTTTAACAATTTTTTATATTTATTTTTATTTTTTTGTTGTTGATTTCTTCACAGTTTATTGTTTTCGTTTTGAAAGCTTGATCTAATTTTATGTGATAAAAATAGATTCTTTTTTTTTATTTTTTTTTTCACTATATAAAGTTGTTAAGAAAATAAATAAAATTTGCAAACATTAAAAAAAAAATAAAAAAAAAATTATTTATCTGCAGAAAAAAAAAAAAATTATTTGTTTGCAGAAAAATAAAAAAAAATTATTTATCTGCAGAATTTTTTTTTGTTTTAAATTAAACATAAAAATATATTTAATAATTTCGTAGAAAAATTAAAATTATAAACATTTAAAAAAAAATTCTGTTGAATTTTAAAATTAAAATTAAAATTGCAAACATTTAAAAAAAAAAAAAATTCTGTTGAATTTCCCGTGAAGTTGGGGAAAAAAATGCAAGAAAATAAAAAAAAATTTCTTTGGCTTAGCGATTGTTTTATAGTCTGGGAAAAACTTTATTTTTGTTTTGTCATTTCTATATATGATTTTCTGCTTATTTATAAAAATTTATAGCTATAAGATTTAGTGAGCAGTAGAAATTATTTGTCACCTGCAATCAACTGCAATGAAAAGTCTAATATACTCTCAACATAGAGTATAAAAAAGTGTCAATAAATTGAGATTATGTGTAGTTGAAAACATTTATCTGGCAACTATATAAAAATATGTATGTCTTATTATTGTTATTAATCATTAAGCGTTAAATCTATTAAGCAAATTACTTTGCCACTTCGTTATTCAGTCAAACACTAAACAAAAAAAAAAAAAATACAACAAAAAAAAAATAATAATAACAAAAACAAAATGAGATTTTATGGCGGAACTATGGCACGTTGGCTAATAAATAATAATTAATGTTGTGGAAAATGTGCATTAATAGACAAAAGTGTGCATTATATTATAGATATAAATATATATTGTATATATATATGTATTTCTATATATACTACATACTACAGACAGATATTGTATATATTCATATTCAATATTCAATCGGCAAAAACGTGTTGTAAACAATTGAAAATAAAATGAAAGAATTTGCAGACATATTGCAGCGTGAAAATGAATGTTTGATTTGCACGACTATATGTTACCCGTTAATCAAGCTTAGTCTTTATACACTATGATTAAACGAAAGAAAGCAACATAAACATAAACAAAAATAAATTGAAATATCATATAACTATTGTTTTTATATACGAGTATTTTATATTGAGCTAAGCGTTTATTAATAACAAAAAAAAAAAAAAAGAAAAAGCTGCACAAAATTGTTTAGCAGCTGCAATTGTACTAAAAATAGCAATGCACGTCACATTTATAGTAGTGTGACTGTCGGTCCCCCGGCCTCCTCCTCCTTCTCTTGCTAGCGTTACCTTCATATTATGTATACGTAAGCGTTTGATCAAGTTTCCGGTGACGATGTTGTTTCACTATTTGTAACACGGCGCCTTAATGCCAAGTGCTTAACAAATATAATAATAATAATAATAATAATTATTATTATTATTTCGATAATGGTAACACAATGGCGTCGTCTTATATTTGTACATGCATAACTTAATATATATATAAAAGATGATCCAATCATCGATACTTTTATAGTGTTTCTCTTGCTCTTACTCCTTCCTACATGCTGTCACGTTTACACAAATAACAAAAGCAAAAGAAAATGTCAAAATGTAAACAAATAAATAAAATAAATAAACAAATAACTAACGTTGATATCAAGAGTCAAGGCTATCATACATTTTTTTTTTTTATGACCAGTTAAAATTAGAAATGAAGAAAGGGCTCTAAAAAAAAAAAAAAAAAATAGAATCATAAAATAAAAAAAAAAGCAAAACTTAACAAACAGTTGAACGAATAATCACTCGTTATTTTGTCAGCAAAATCTATTTAATTTTTTTTTTTTTTTTTTTTTTTGCTGCTGCTTTTTTTTGTTTTATTCAACACTTTATTATTGCTATTTTTGGCACACAAACAAATTCCATAACGCCCATGGCCATTGATGATCGTCTTTGTTTATGCTCAAAGCTCAGAGCTTGCACTTGATTTTTCATGGTCTACATGAAGAAGATTCAAAGAGTCTTTTTCACAGTGCCATGCATAAACATACAACAAAAAATAGAGTGAAAGAGAGAGAGAGTGAGAAAGAGAGATAAATATATATATACAAAATTTGTTTAACTAATTTTTTTCATTTTTTTTTTGTGCATTATAATTATGAGTATATTTTGCTTTATTTTACGCGCGTTTTGTATTCTAAAAATAAAAAAACATTTTCTGCGCCAAAGTCAAAAGAAAGTGTGAAAATTGAGGGCCGAGGCTGACGACTGCGACTGCGACGGCGACGGCGACTGCAAAACTGAGGCTACTCTTTATAATATGCTAAGCAAATATACGCGCCACAAAAATTAGCAAACACAATCGTAAAAAATTATTATTTTTTTTTTTAGACAACAAAATAAATATAAATATGCAAAAAAAAAAAATAAATATAAATATGCAAAAAAAAAAAGTGTTAAAAAAAAAAAAAAAAACTGTTGCTGAAAATATAAGAAAGCCCATTAAATCATGTGAGCGTACAGTTAGTATATATAATCTTATATATATATATATATAGCGTATTTTTATTTTTATATTTTTTCGCGATATTTATTTTTTTTTTGGCTGCCTGCTGCTGCTGATGTTGCTGCTGCTGCTGTCACTTTCAGTTAAGTTCACGATATGTTGATCGACAGCAAAAAATTTTTATAAATTCAATTACAGTAGCGCTTAGGCGTAAAAAAAAAAAATTGTTTATTGAATATATTGAAATATTACTACGAATAATATGATGAATAAATCACAGGCATAGGGCAAATATTTATACAGACTCATTTTTCATATGCATATTTTTTTTCTATGTAAAAAAAATTTTCAAATAAATTTTTATTTTTTTTTCAACTTTAAGATCGATGAACTTTTGAACCCAAGAAACTGACAGCAGCAATATATTGTTTGACCTTTTTTTTACAGTCGATTATTCATGCAAGTAAAGAGTGAAAGAGAGAGAGAGAGAGAGAGAGAGAGACAGAGAGTAATATTTAATGAGTAATACATAATAATGCGTGACTGATTGTTTATATTACTTGTATGTACCAAATACATACTATGATCTCATTCAATGATTGTTAGCATGATGATCATCATCAACAGCAGCAGCAGCAACAGCAACAACAGCAGCAGCAGCATGATCATGGCTTGTAATAATCAAAAGACTTTTGCCGCTGTTGCCATATACGTTTTGATTCAAGCTTTTTTTTTGCCCTTTCTTAGTCATGGCAGCTTTCAAAAGCTAGTTTTATAGTGACAAAACACACCCACAACTCAAACACCTGTAGTTAGTTACACACACACACAGACACACATAGACATACATTGACAAATTAATTGAAACGCTGCGACCTTAGCTTAGACGTGCAATTGAATTGATCTACATCCAAATGCAACTCACAACTGACTCACAACTGAAAACATTTCACTTTGATTTTGCATTCCACACTGACAAACACTGAAAAACAAATCAATTAGACTGTTTGTGACTCTATTAACAATTGATCGACAGTTAAATACACTTTAAATTCATATTACTAGGCAAACATTTTGTTAGTTTAACAATTTTGCCTAATAGTAAGCGTTTGAGCACAACTACTCGACAACAGATGGCGTTTTATATGCTGCAATTGCTGAGCAAATGAATTTGTTTGAATGTTTAAGTCTTTTAAGTCTTTTTTAATGAAGCGCATATAGCCAAAACACTTGACAGTGTATTAAACACTTGCCAATTGCACAAATTAGCTTACTTACCTTGCACAATTTATTATTATTATTATTTTGGCTCGTAATTAGTGTTAATTTTCAATACATATTCAACACATTGTTGCACGCTCCCTCTCTCTCTCTCTCTCACACAAACATACACGCATGCAGGCATAATTCACGCAACATTTAATATTATTTTTGAAGGGTGGGGGGGGGGTATAAAGTTTGAGGTTCACATGTTGTAACCTATTTATTTTTGAAATGTTGACCTCATAACTTGAGCCTATGGCTAAATTGTATGTAGCGTGCTTTTTAAAATCGAAAAAAAAATTGACAGTGACTACCACAAGTCTTTACCCGTACCTCACTTGCCATACAACACGCAGAACATTTTTCGAGGGGGAGTTAAATTCAACGACGACGACAGCGTTCAAATGTGTCGATGACAACTTCATTTCATTGACGAAGCGACAGACAGACACACAGACAGACAGTATGCTCTGTGAGTTTTGATGGGATTGTTGTGTTGCCTTTGTGCTGATGAACCGCAACAATTCTCTTTGACTGTTTTAGTTGGACTGTCTGTTGGTCTGTCTGTCTGTCGTTCGGCCTGCTTTGGCCCGCGCTATCAATACTTTCAATCAGAAAACGATAATTCATGACATCATCAATAGCAACAGTCCGTAACATAGCTAAATGCTAGACAAAGATACAAAGCAATAAGTGTGAGTGAGAGAGCGAATGTGTATGTGTGATAGAGAGGTAAAAAAAAAAAAATATACAAAAAATTGAGAACTTGACTGAGAGAATTCACTATGCGCTTGAGTGATTCGCTTAATTAGTAATTTAACACAATATTAAGTATACGTAGCGTCTGCCATTACAAGCTTCACACAATACTTCTCCCACACATGCGCCCTTAGGTTAACTATCTTTCAAGTTGTTGCTCTTTCAAATAGCTTGTAATGTCTATAAATATATATATATATATAAATAATTATAATCCAGCATATAGACAGACATTTTTTTTTTTATTTTTTTTGCCATGACATCAAAATTCGTGCGCCATAAAAATTCACTTCAACTTACTTTAATCGGCATTTCACATTGAGCACATGCTGCTTATTATAATTGTTGTTATTGCTGCTGCTGTTGTTGTTGTTGTTATTGTTGTTATTGTAACTCATTGGGGTTGAGACTTCCCGACAATGTCTAGCGGGTAAAATTATTGCCTGCATTCACAATTCACACAGTCAGTTGCCCGTGTGCGCCACTAAGGTGAGGTACAAACTTTCCTGCCTTTCATACTTGCTCGCGTTCTCGTTCTCTGCAGGACTGCAACAACTATTTAAAAAATAAAAATAATACAAAAAAAAATACTAAACGGAAGTTGATAATAATTCATAAAAAATATAAAAATAAACTCCAAGTGTTTGTGAATGTTTTTTTACTCTACGAAATTCCAATGCCTAGAAGAAGTCTGAGCAATATCGTGTAATATTTATTAATAGCACAAAGATTTCTTTCATTTATTCTTCTTTATAAATTTGTTTATATTTATTTATTTTTTTTTATATTTTTTTTTTGGTAAGCGGATTTTAAGCTATTAAAGCGTTGTAAATTTTCAAATCTTATATTAATAATAATCAAAAAAATCTCATTAATTAATTTATTAGTTTTTTTATATGTAAATAAATTTGATAAATTATCAACATGTAATCAAACAATAGCATAAATTCATTTAAAAAATAATTAATCAATTTATTTATACAATATTTGGTTTTTTTTTTTTTTCTAATAATCTTTAGCACGTGTCGCTGACATAATTATCGGAAATTATTTAAATTTTTTTATTTCCATAATTTATAAAATTCATTATAATTATTATTTTATCAGCTGCTGCTTTTGTAGTAATTCTGAAAAAAAAATTCAAATAATAGCATAACATTTTCATTGAATTTGATTTCTGCTTAAACATTTGTTTATATAACTTAACATATATAGAAAAAATCTGAACAAATGTTTTATTAGTTTGCTGCAAGTTTATTCTTGTCTTTTGTTTGTGCTACTGATTATTTTTTCTATGAATTTTATAGTAAAGCTCTAGCATAAACATTTCATTTCGTTGAATGCAACAATTTTCAACTGGTTTTTTTTTTTTTTGTAAAAAATCAACATCATCATCAAGATCATTATTATTATTATTATTATAATAATTATTATAGATCTTATTGTTATTACAAGCATATTGAGAGAAATGAAATGTTATAACTACAACAGACAATATAGCAGGCTTGCAAGGTCGATCGACCACAAAACAAAAAAAAGTTGCGCCAGCCAGCGGGCAGCTGACATAAAAAACTCAACACTTTATACATTTCCGAGTTTTGGCATTGTTTAGATTAGATTGCGCCGCTGTCGATATTGCTTCTCAATTGTTATTGTTCTGATTGACAAAGAAAAACAGAGTATAAGACCCATAGACCAAGAGACCTAGAGACGTAATGCCTTGCCTTGCCTTGCAATACGATCATATAACAAAAAAAAAAAAAAAAATTTCATTTAACGTTTAATATTTATATAGCAAAAATTAAGCTTGTTAATCGCTTTAAATAGACTAAAAATAATAAATACAGAATAAATACTTTAACCATATGTTAGTAATTTTTTTGGCCATAGCAACAACAAATAAAAATAATAATAATAATAATAATAATAATAACAAGCATATAAATTATACTTGCATGTGTGATATCATATTATTAAGCATTTAAACAATTTTGAACAAAAAAAAAAAATTACAAAATAAAAGACAAAAATAAATAAATAAATAACAAATAAAAAAAAAAAATAAAAAAAAAACAAGTAAGAAAGTTGTAGTAGATCAAATTTACTCGACTATAAGATACCCGGTAAACAAGAAAAATTAAAATAATATTAATATAATTTCACTGCTTAGACTCTGAGATCGAGAACAGACGTACAAGCGCTTTGACTGTTAAGTCTGAGCTGAAATATATATAGCTATGTCAGCTTATAGACATTACTTTATAGTAACACAAAGAGTCATTATACCCGCAGTACACTAAGAGTATTGGGTATAGCGAGTGAAAGAGAATTATGTATGTAACTTAAAAATAAATGTTGATGTCACTTTTAAACTTATATTTTGTGTGCACCATAAAGGTTATAGGACAACGACATTCGACTAGAGCAGAGGCTATAACAACAAAATGTTGATGATGTTGGTTTAAAGAACTCTGGAATAATATCATCATCATCATCAACATCATGTTGTTGCTCTTGCTGCTGTTGTTGTTGATGATGATGATGAAAGCAATGATAGTCATCGGTCTGCACGATGACGCGATTGTTAAAACCGCAAAAGACAAAAGCCATTGTGTCTCTGTCTGTCTGTCTATCTGTCTGTCTATGTCTATCGTTGCTTGCTGTTTCGTGTCAGTTTCATGTGAAAGCTCTTTATGTGCATAGACAGACAGGCAAGTTTACCCTACCCCCCCCCCCCCCTCCCTTAGAGTCTATAAATAGTGTCTCTTGCGACAAAGGTGATAGACAAAGACTAAATTGCACAAAGGGGAAGCTTTGCTTTTACGGTATTAAAACAATGTTATAAATAAACAAACCAATTAAAAAGATATGAGTATACATATATATATATATATATATATATTATATATAAATAGAGCTTGAGGTAGGGTTATTTTGTGGTATTATTATTATCGTATCTTGTATGATTAAGCGATAGTATTTAATCATTTATGCTTCTTGGATAAGTATGAAGTGAGGGCATTCCCATATATAATTCACACATGATTTAAATTCTATTTTAGCATTTATTATTTTTTTTTTTTTTTGTATTTATATTTTTAGAAAAAAAAGAAAGTGGAAAATACGCAAAAAAATAAGCAGCGTAGCACAACGCAATGCTGAGACTTAT
This sequence comes from Zaprionus obscuricornis, assembly GCA_037044475.1. NCBI lineage: Eukaryota > Metazoa > Arthropoda > Insecta > Diptera > Drosophilidae > Zaprionus > Zaprionus obscuricornis. The sequence continues at coordinate 92,533 of JBAMBR010006146.1, read as the reverse complement.
TTGGTATTATTATTATTATTTGTAGAATCTCTCTTAAGATCATCAGTGTATATTTATATATATTTATATATTTATTTTTATGATATTGCTGTGGGCGAATTTTTGTTTAAATTCTTTCATTTATTTGTCTTAAAAGAATTTTTTGGCGCTTAACTTTTGGCTAATTATTATAGCTAGAAATAAACATAGATTTATTTTTTTTTATGGCAATCTGTTTGTGAAGTTTGAAGATTTATTATTAGTCAAAAAAAAAAATATTTATAATCCGTTTTCAATGTTATAACATTAACCTACAAAAAAATATTGGCAAATTTATTTCTTATATTTTTTTTTATTTGATTTATTATAAAAATGTGTCAAAATGTTTAAAGCGACAACAAGTTCAAGATATAAATATAAATATAACGATATACAAATAATGCTTTGAAAAATACTTCAGTTCAAAGTGCATTAAAAATGACGTCAATATCGTTCAAGTATTGATAACAGTTTAAATGTGATAACGATAAAGTTGCGACAATTATTAAATAAATATAAATACAAAACGGCCTTTAAGTAAATGTGCTAAAAAAAAAAAAAAAAAGAAAAAGTTGAAAAAAAAAGAAGCAAAAAAAAACATTTTGTTTGGCCTGCTAAACGCGCCCACCAAAAAAATAAAACAGCTGTTCACGCCAACAGCAACAGCAAGAGCAAGAGCGTGAGAATAAATTGACACAACAAAGAGAGCGTGTAAGTGAGCGTAGCGTGAGCGTAGCGTGAGCGTGAGCCAGAGTGAGAGGGAAATATTAAAGTTCTTGTCTGTTATTTCCTCAATTCTAGCAGCTCTTTGACTCTTTTGCCATGTGCGCTTTACACTCTCTCTCTCTGAGAAGCTCTCCTTAATGTTCACTCTCTTTGAACGCTGAGCGGCGTCATTTTTATTATTAGTTATGACCTCATCATCGATTATTGCTTTGTCTGTATGTGTGCTGCTGCTGCTGCTGCTGCTTATATGTATGTATGTTGATACTTTTATTAAAAACGAGTCGCCGTCGTCGTCGTCGACATCGCTGGCGTCGTTGAGCAGCTGCAACCTGGTTGGAAACTGAGTAAACTAAGGTACCGATAACTGACGACAAAATGGGGAACTGTGGAACTGTGAATTGGCCAAGCGGACTGACTACCTGTAGCTCTGTAGTGCTCTGCCAAGGCGCCACGAGTGTTGTATAAACAAATCTAACACACCTTTTGTTAATATTTTTTTTCTTATTATTTTTTTTTGTTTATACGCGGCAGTTGTTCTTTATACCCTGTAATGCAAAAACCATATTGAGAGTTTTATAGAATGCAAGTATTTTTATACATTATATTAATAAGTAGTAAATATTCTATGTTTATTTTATTTTAACTAAATTACAAATGAATAAATTTCAATATTTATATTATATGACTATAGCGCATCTGTTAGTCGTGCAAGCTTAGCTAGTTGATCACCTCACATAGCTGCCTGCTGATTAATCTTCGCATTCGCATTGTAGACAGACCAAAGCTCAAAGCTATTTGACATGTGTTACGGCATGTTGTTTTGCAGATTTGTATGCAAATATTTTTCGCATATGTGTGTGTGTGTGGCTGGCTGAGTGTGTGTGTGTGTGTGCTTTGTGATTTAATTTACAAGCTGTTAAATGCAAATGTATGCTCTGTGATTTGTTTAGGCGCCTATTGTTTACTCACTGTTTGTTCTTCTTCTTTACTCTTTACTTTGCTCTGCTCTGCTCGATTCGTTTGCTGTCTCTTTTGCATGACATGCAACGCAACGGACAGACACATTAGACATGCATATCTTCCACATTACTTGCCGTTCACTTTACGCGCGCTCTCTTCTTCTCTCTCTCTCTCTCTCTCTCTCTTTGTCCTCGCACTTTCTTACTGTTTGGCGCGTCATTTAAAGTTCAATGTACATACAATGTACATTTGTCTCTTGCTTAATTGCATCGGAAATTGTTTATTAGTCATTTGTAAAGCACTTTGCGCGTGGGTCAATGAAATCATTTATGCAATTGCATTTTCTTGTCTTACAATTTATTATACATACATATATTTATTGTATTTTTATTATTTTTTTTAATGTTTATTTAATTGGTTTTGCACGATTTTGCAACGTCACATTTGGTTTTTGGCCCCAAGCCAATGATGAAAAAAAAAACACTACAAAATATTTAATTGTAATTTCTGTTAAAGTTTTATTTATTTTGTGTTTATGTAAAATATGTAAATTGATTATTTACGGATGCAATAGCCATGAGAATTTAACGGATTAGCAACAGTAACAGCAAAAAACAACAACAACAACAATTTTATTACGCGCTTATCTATCGTGGGAATAAACAGAGCGCCGATAAAGTTGGATAAGATTTGTGTTTGCTTAAGCAACGTTTATCCGTTATGGCAATAAATCAATGCAAAAAATATTTCCCTACGGGATTACATAAATTCATTTCATCGACTTCTGATAAAAAAAAAATAATAAAATTATAAATCATAAATTTATGATTAGCAATTTTACAGTGTGCATATGCATATGTGTATGTGTGTGTGTGTGTCTGCTTGTGATTTATGCAAAATTAATTAGAAAACGTTTCACTTATCCAATGGCTCATTGCTATTTGTGATGATTGTTTTCTTTGCTTATTCATTCAAACTTAATATAAAATTAAATAGTTTTTATTTTTTTTTTTCAATTTGATTCAAACAAAATAAGAAACACTTACTAATACTATTATAAATGAATCTAGAACAAAATAATAATTTATAGTATGCAACACTTGAATTAGTCGGCATTTTTTTTTGTTATTCATAAGATTCATTCATACAATCGTTGCAGTCACTTAATCGTTGTGTCTTAAAGTCTTTAAAGCTTTTATTTATCACCAGTGAAAGTCAGATGACTTTAATTATATTTATTACATTATTTAGTGCCTTGGATTAAGATAAGCACAAAGGGCCATTTAATTGTGCAAGTGACAAACGAAGTTTTGAAAAAAAAAAGAAAAAACAAAAGATAATTTTTTTTTTATATATATATTGAATGAGAAAACGTTACACTGAGCGAAATGCATATGTGAAAAAATTTTAGAAAAATAATTCGAAATTTTAATCACAAAATTAATAAAAAAAAATTTTTTAGTATATAATAAAAATATATAAAATAAAATAAAAATAATAATAAAACAAAATAATATAATAAAAAAATATAATGAAAAAATAAAAAACAATATTAATAATAATAAAAAAAAATTATAAAAAACATAATTAATAATAATAAAATAATAATAATAAAAAAAATAACCATAAAAAATAACAATAAATAAATAAAAAAAAAATTAATTTATAAAAAATTATTAAAAAAAATAAATAATAAAAAAATTATAATAAAAACATAATAATAAAAAAAAAATAAAAAAAAATAACCATAAAAAAAATAATAATAAAAAAAAATATTAATTTATAAAATTTATTTATTAAAAAAATAAATAATAAAAAAATAATAATAAAAAATAATAAAATAAAATAATAAAAAAAATAATAAAAAATAATAATAAAAAAATAAATAATAAAAAAATAATAATAAAAATAATAAAAAAATAATAAAAAAATAATAATAAAATAATAATAATAATAATAAAAAAAATAACAATAAAAAAAATGAATAAAAAATTATAAAAATTAAAAAAATAAAATGATTACTTGGAAACTAAATGGAAAAATACAAAAGAATAAATATAGAAAATGATTAACTGGAAAAATTACAAATATTTAAATATTTAATGGTTTATTTAGTCAAATGAATATTAGAATATCAAGTTTTTTATTTCATTACACGCCAAATGTCATTAATCTTTATGATAATGAGTTGTCTGTTAATCATACGTAACTCTTGACAAAACTAACTGTGTTTTGCTAACTCTACGATAAAATGCAAGAAAAGAAAATATTAATAAAAAGCAAAGATTATCATGCTTGATCTTCGACATTCTTTGGTTAATTAACACTAACTCATAGTTTTACTATTACTACATATATGTATATTTACGTATATTTCTGACGTCTTTGGATTTTACACATGATATAGATTACAATACTTTAGAGTTCTTATCGCAACATATATACATGTGGCTATAATACTCTAGTTTCTATAGATTGCCGCCTGACTTCATTCATTGATAGTAGCTAAGGGCATATGGTTAACAACGTTATCTAAAGCACGTAGAACTTTTACGTTCTTATTCAATTTTATACACATGTACATGTATGTGTATGTGTGTGTGTGTGTATATATACATATATGGGATTGTATTAACTTTTGGCACATAAACTTTTGGTAACTTATCTCTTTAGGTAATTGGAATTCTTGGCGTTCTCTCTCTCTCTTCGCTGATTTCCGGTAGCCTGTCACCAATTTTGTTTACAAACATATTACAGATATTTATCTCACTTTCTCTCTGTCTGTTGTTGTTTATACTTATGTTTTTTATACTTTTTATTTTATACCTTAACCAATCAGACAATCCCCCTAAAAAAAAAAAAAACATAAGAACGCAAAAAACAAAAACTTGTTTACCACAAAGGGGCCGGACAAATTGGCTCATCATGTCAAGTTCTTAGAACTCGGTAAGAAATTTCATCACAAAAGTCATGAATCACAGTAGTCACCGACCGACATAGTTTTGAAAAGAACTAAATACATTAATTAAATATAAACTGATAGACGCGCAGTTACTCACTACGCACGCAGCATTGCAAAAAAAAATTGTTGGAATTGCTTAGGAAATATCTGGAATTAATTGTGAAAATTATATTGATTTTCTATGGTATTAGTAATACTATTTGATATATAGCTAGAATCACTAGAAAGAATTAAAAATACAGTAGAAGAATCTAGTTAAAACGACTCTGCTTAAAGCGTCCGTCCGGTTACTGCGACTAAAACTCGTTGGCTTAATTGGTCCCCATGCAAACTTATACATACAAAACCCCTTTCGGTTAGTGCGTCTTCCGGGTATAACGACGTAAAATCGTAGGTCCCTTGAAAGTCGCTATAAGCGGAATCTACTGTATAACATTGTAAAATGACATTTGATACTTGAGCAGAAATTCTTTAAAAATTTCACATAATTTTTATGCACTTTGAAATATTTTTTTAGGACTTTTGCAAATATAGTCGCGTCTCGATAATTCGAAATGGCACGGGGATCATAATTTTTACGAATTATGGAATATTTCGAATTATTTTCAAATTATTTATTGAATTTCTTTTCAAGGGAATAGAAATGTTTACGAATTATCGAGAATTTCGAATTAACGGGATACGAATTATCGAGATTCGACTGTATTTATTAAAAATATGTGTGTGTTGTACCCAATACTATTTCAATTATTATATTTCAACAAAAAATTACCAAAATTTATGAATAATTTTTCTAAGACTTAAACTTTCTTCTGGAAATATCCAAAATATTTAATGGTATTTGTACATTATATGTAATACTATAATATGATGATACAATTTTTTGCTCAAAATATATTTCCCAATAATAGTCGTAGGGTATTACTTAAGCACAAGTTCCCAAGACTTCTGTTTATTCCCAAAAATTATTGTATGAAAAATTTGTAAATATTTAATATATAGGCTGTGATATTTCCTGATATATATGCATAGTATATTTTATACTATGAAAATATATATACCCCATGCAGCAACTCAATGACAGAGTATTTTTTTTTTTGAAAGCATAAATTACCAAAGATATGCGTTTAGTTTTTCTACACATTGAAATTTTTCCTATTGCACTTCCTCATTGAGGCGCCTCAATTTTAATTTGAATTTTGTCCCGGAAATATTTCGACATGGCAACATTACTAGAGTATTATTTTTTTTTTTTGTTTTGCTTCTGTTTCTGTTTTTGCTTCTTCATTTTTAGTTGATTGTGTAGCATTTTTTTTTTTTTTGTGTAAACAAAACATAAAAATGTTGTGCGTCTGTTTGCCATAAAAATACCAAATACATTTTCGATGGCGCAACCAACTTGCTGCAACAACAACAACATTTACAAAATTTCGCCCACGCAATAAGACGGATATTGTACCACGTATAAAAATGAGATCGAGCTCGAGATCGACAAACTGATTTCAAATGTTTAATCGCAAATAGAGTGAAGACAGACTAGCAGTATGTGTGTGTGTGTGTGTGTTTGTGTGTGTGGGGAAAACGCACCAAAAATAGAGTTCATCTCATTATAATGCCAAATTTAGTGTTGCCAACAACACTTCAACAACAGAATTGACCGTTTTATTGTGGGCGTGCCATCAACATATTGGCCACAAGTTGGCCAAGCAATGATACTCAAATTGTCTATCTGTCTGTCTGTTTGTCTGTCTGTCTGTTCGTCAGTCTATTTGTATCTCAACTAGTTGAATTTCTGCTGATGCAGTCATGTAATTGGCATTCCTCTCCCTCTCTCCCTGTCTCTCTCCCACCTGGCAATCGTTGCCATGCAACTATATTTTACTTAGACAAGTTTGACCAGCTAGCAGATCCGCCTGCACTTGCCACAACTGCGACTTTGCTGCGTTGGTTGCCTTTTGGTCTTTTCGGTATTTTTTTCAATTCTTAGCAATGACATAATCCATGTGCTGCTGCTGCTGCTGCTTACTGTTGCTGCTGCTGCTGCCTGCTTCATTTGCATTTGCAATTCTCTTCAGATGTTGCTTAACATCAATTTTTGAGTTTCTTTACCTTTTTGTAGACACATTTTAGCATAGTTTATGGTATCATTTTTATTTTTTTTTTTTATTTTTGTCTATTTTTTATCGTCTTGCCTTTTTTTTTGTTTGTGTGGGCAGCTGTAAATGAGCTGCTTAGACAAGTTTGTTAAGCCATAAAAATGTTGTCACCCAATGTTGTTGCTGTTGCTGCTGCTGCTCTCACAGTCTTTAATAATAACAACAACAACAAGACTTAGAACAACAAAATTAAAAAAAAAAGAGAAAAAATAAACAAGCGCAACATATTTTTTTTAATGGTCTATGATATTTAGTGCGATCTGAAGATTTAAAACTAGAAGTTTAACTAAGCGCGACTAAATTTTTATTTTTTGCATAAATAAAGCAGAACAAATTTAATTTATAGGACAGTTATTATATTCTTCAGCAGCATGAACAGTCGAAATCATTGTACTATATAATTCGGAACAGATCACATAGCTCTGTCATCATGTCGATCGTTACGATCAATTGAGTTTTTTTTAGGAAGCAATTTTTTGAATGGTTAAGTTATTTGTCTAAAATTTATAGGATTTACTTTTAGAAATGAGCAATGTATCTCTCTAAAGTTTCATCTAAATTGAACAACTATAACATTATAGCTGCCATGGAAATTATCAATTAAGGGAACGATCAGTGAAGGAAACGATCAGTAAAGGCGACGATCAATTCAGCTTTTGTATTAAAAACTTTTGTGTCTTAAACTATGCTGCTTAAAAGTACAGACTGTTGATCTATAAATGTCAGCTAAATTTCGTGCAAATCGTACTACTATATCATATAGCTGCCATGGGAACGATCAGTTAAAAGAACGATCAGTAAAAAGAGGAACGATCAATTAAGCATTTTTATGATTTTCCTTAAGCTATGCTGCTGAAATGTAAAGACTGATGATCTTTAAATGTCAGCTAAATTTCGTGTAAATCGTACTACTATATCATATAGCTGTCGTAGCGATCAGTTGACGATCATTGACGTCATTGAGGGGAAACACTTTTTATTCTTAAGCTAAGCAGCTGAAACTTACAGTATTTGAGTTTAGTTATGTAAACTAATGCAATTTTTTTTGGTGAATTGGAAACTGGAAACTTAGCTGGGAACATGCAAAGCATAGCTCAAAAATTGAATTTTTTTATATGAAGAACTTGTTAATTTATAGCTTGGCAAATAAATGAAATTGCTTCCTTGCTTTGCTTTTCTGCACTTCAAATTAATTTCCCATTTTGTTCAATCTATGTTCAACATTTGCTTTCAATACTAAAATTGAATTGTAAATTCATTAAACCAAGACTAAAAAATATAAAAAAAAAAATGCAATAATATTAATAATAATAATAATAATTGCATAAATAAATACAGACAATAAATTCTATAAAAATAATTGTGTTTGCATAGTTTTTTATTTTTTTATTTATTTTTTTTTATTCTTTTTGATTCACTCTTCGAACTCACCCAGTTTTGATTATTATCTAAGTATTTTTTTTTTTTACTGCGACATTAAATCAACAATTATCGTCTCGAGTAGCAATAAATAAACAATAAATTATTAATAAATATAAACAACAACAAACAAGTGCAAAAATTAATATTTAAAAAAAAAAAAAATATTATCAATTTATAAAAACAATTTTCGATTGTTATCAATTGTTAGTTTTATCTTTTGCAAAAATAAAAAAAGAATCAATTTAATTATCTGATATATGAGAATATTGAATCCTGCACTATTTCACTTTTGAGCCTTCGGGTACGGGTATATTAAAGTTGAGTTACTTCATAGCTTATAATTATAAGCAAATGATTAATTTCTATGACGTTTTTTTTACGTTTTTTGTTACTATTTATTATTTATAGATTGTTTGCATTAAAACTGTGTGAAAATAGTTTTTATTCTAAAACAAAATCAAATCAAATTTCAACTACATAAAAATATTTCCTGACTCTACGCATATTGCATGACAGTTTACCTTCAACTTGTTGTCGATATTGTTGTCTCTCCTGGCGCCCCTTATATATATAGCTAAATTAGCTATTAATTTGTTTATGTATAAATTTGCCATTGGCAACATTGAACATTGTGACAAAACTTGACAATCGCGTTCGTCGTTGTCAACTTTTCAATGACAAGTGATAAGACAAGCTTGAGATTAAATCAGCAGCTCAGCTTGATGGACAAATACAAAAAAAAAATTTTTTGAAAATTTCAATTTCAATTTTAGTTGCTAATCGTTGCTTGATTGTTTAACAAAGAAAAAATATAAAAAGTCAAAATATTATTTTAATTTTAATTATTAAAATTATATAAATAAATTGTGTTTGTGTACGAGAATATCATAAGAAAAAGAGAAAGCGCAAAAAAAAAAATTATATAAGAACTGCAAAATAAATTTGTTTGTTTACGAAAATAATTTATAAAATATTATTTTTTTTTTTTCTAAATTGTATGATTTCACTTTTTCGTTTTTGCGTTTTTCATTTAATGAAAAACAAAATTTATAAGCCTACACAAATGTCACAGTGTATGTGTATGTGTGTGTGTGTGTGTGTGTTTATATGGCAAAAATATTTCAAAATGAAATGGAAATCAAGTAACTGCGTCGCGGAATATTATTTGCCCAGCTCGAGTAGCTTCAAGTCGAATCGAAATGGAATTGAATGAGTTTTATATCAGCTATATACACGACAGATATATATATATACATATATATATATATATATATATATATATATCCATATATATATTATATACATGCAGTTGTACTGTTCTATGATAATTTTGCCATATTTGTGCTGGCACACGCTACGTATGCGCAATATTTAAATATCATTACACATGTATATAGCACAAAGCACACACATACTATTATTATTTTTGTATTTTGTTTTTACTCAGATCGCTGCACAAATGATGCAATTGCTGTTATTGTTCTCATTGATATTGTTGTTTTCTTGCTGCCAATTAGAATTGGCTGTCAATACGGAAGCAGACAAAACATTAACAGCAATCGATGAAACTGTAGCCGCTATAGTCGACACAAGAATGAAGTAAATCCTCCTCATTTATTGTTCCTTTCTCTACTTTTCTCTCATCTCTCTCTCTTACTCTTTCAACATTTTCACGACTTGTATAATTTGCATTTTTTCTCTTATTATGGCAACAAAAAAGAAAAAAAAAGGCAAAAGTTCTCGTTTTGCCACTTAAATACACATCGCGCATACGTTACAAAAATAAAATAAAAAAAAACAAAAAAATAAAAATAAAAATATGAAACAACGCTCACTTATGACTAGTTTTGGTATTCTCGAAAATAACAAAAACAAAAACAAAACATGGAAACGTGCCTTGCATCCGATTCCGATTCCGATGCCAATTCCGATTGGGAAACCACTTAAAAACATTTGTAGCTTTCCATTTTTGTTCACGTTGTTTACATGCGAGAATCTGTTTTATTTACATGCATAATACATTTTTTTCTTCTTCTTCATGCTTTTATTGTTGTTGTTATTGTTGCTGTTGCTGTTACGTCCTTCATGCAGTTCATTGATTTTGTCATCAACATATAAGGAAAAAATGCTGTAAAACGTTTGTAAAGACAAGTAGTTGTACATTGACTTGATCTTGACGCGCGATATTGATCTTTGTATGTTCATGCCATTATAATATTTGATTAATTAACTCAAAAAACACATAAATTAAATACAAAATTGTTGTTATTCATCAATCAATCGATTTAAATATTTTTATATGGTAAATTAATAGTTAATCGATTGTCAATTTATTTTTATAGTTGCAATATTAATTTTAAATTATTTATTTATTTTTTTTATTTTAAAATATTTTTATGCAATTGTATAATAATATTAAACTGCATAAAAATATTTTAAAATAAAATAAAAAAAAAAAAAAAATTGTTGAAAATTCTATAAAAGTGTTTATCGATAAATTTATCTATAGGTATATCGATAAATAATTGAGCAATATTTTTTGTTTAGTTTGTAAATTATTGAAAATGGATTTAAAAAATATTCATAAATATTTTTATCGATAAATTTATCGATAAAAATATTTACGAATATTTTTTAAATGCATTTTCAATAATTTACAAACTAAACGAAAAATATTGCTCAATTATTTATCGATATACCTATAGATAAATTTATCGATAAACACTTTTATAGAATTTTCAACAATTTATTTATTTTTTTTTTATTTTATTTTAAAATATTTTTATGCAGTTTAATATTATTATACAATTGCATAAAAATATTTTAAAATAAAAAAGCTAATTTAGCTATATATATAAGGGGCGCCAGGAGAGACAACAATATCGACAACAAGTTGAAGGTAAACTGTCATGCAATATGCGTAGAGTCGGGAAATATTTTTATATAGTTGATATTTGATTTGATTTTGTTTTAGAATAAAAACTATTTTCACACAGTTTTAATGCAAACAATCTATAAATAATAAATAGTAACAAAAAACGTAAAAAAAACGTCATCGAAATTAATCATTTGCTTATAATTATAAGCTATGAAGTAACTCAACTTGAATATACCCGTACCCGTAAGGCTCAAAAGTGAAATAGTGCAGGATTCAATATTCTCATATCTCACTCGATAATTCGTAAACATTTCTGTTCGCTTGAAAAGAAATTCAATAAATAATTCGAAATATTCCATAATTCGTAAAAAATTATGATTCCCGTGCCATTTCGAATTATCGAGACTCGACTATATTTGCAAAAGTCCTAAAAAAAAATATTTCAAAGCGACTTATAGCGACTTTCAAGGGACCTACAATTTTACGTCGTTATACCCTGAAGACGCACTAACCGAAAGGGGTTTTGTATGTATAAGTTTGCATGGGGACCAATTAAGCCAACGAGTTTTAGTCGCAGTAACCGGTACGGACGCTTTAAGCAGACGTCGTTTTAACTGGATTCTTCTACTGTATTTTTAATTCTTTCTAGTATTTCTAGCTATATATCAAATAGTATTACTAATACCATAGAATATCAATATAATCAATATAATATAATATAATTTCTGATTAAATTCCAGGTATTTCCTAAGCAATTCCAACAATTTTTTTTTTTGCAATGTCGCGTGCGTAGTGAGTAACTGCACGTCTATCAGTTTATATTTAATTAATGTATTTAGTTCTTTTCAAAACTATGTCGGTCGGTGACTACTGTGATTCATGACTTTTGTGATGAAATTTCTTACCGAGTTCTAAGAACTTGACATGATGAGCCAATTTGTCCGGCCCCTTTGTGGTAAACAAGTTTTGTTTTTTGCGTTCTTATGTTGTTTTTTGTTTTTTAGGGGGATTGTCTGATTGGTTAAGGTATAAAATAAAAAATCCAAAACATAAGTATAAACAACAACAGACAGAGAGAAAGTGAGATAAATATCTGTAATATGTTTGTAAACAAAATTGGTGACAGGCTACCGGAAATCAGCGTAGAGAGAGAGAGAACGCTAAGAATTCCAATTACCTAAAGAGATAAGTTACCAAAAGTTTATGTGCCAAAAGTTAATACAATCCCATATATGTATATATACACACATACATACACATACATGTGTATAAAATTGAATAAGAACGTAAAAGTTCTACGTGCTTTAGATAACGTTGTTAACCATACGCCCTTAGCTACTATCAATGAATGAAGTCAGGCAATCTATAGAAACTAGAGTACTATAGCCCCATGTATATATGTTGCGATAAGAACTCTAAAGTATTGTAATCTATATCATGTGTAAAATCCAAAGACGTCAGAAATATACGTAAATATACATATATGTAGTAATAGTAATACTATGAGTTAATGTTAATTAGCCAAAGAATGTCGAAGATCAAGCATGACAATCTTTGCTTTTTATTAATATTTTCTTTTCTTGCATTTTATCGTAGAGTTAGCAAAACACAGTTAGTTTTGTCAAGAGTTACGTATGATTAACAGACAACTCATTATCATAAAGATTAATGACATTTCGCGTGTAATGAAAGAAACTTGTCTGACATTCTAATATTCATTTGACTAAATAAACCATTAAATATTTAAATATTTGTAATTTTTCTAGTTAATCATTTTCTATATTTATTCTTTTGTATTTTTCCATTTAGTTTCCAAGTAATCATTTTATTTTTTTAATTTTTATAATTTTTTATTCATTTTATTTATTATTATTTTTTATTTATTTTTTTATTATTATTTTTTTATTATTATTTTTTTATTATTTTTTTATTATTTATTTTTTTATTATTATTTTTTATTATTTATTTTTTTTAATAATTTTTTATAAATTAATATTTTTTTTTATTTTTTTATTATTATTTTTTTATGGTTATTTTTTTTATTATTAATTTTTTATTATTTATTTTTTTAATACTTGTTTATAAATTAATATTTTTTTATTGTTATTTTTTTATGGTTATTTTTTTTATTATTTTTATTATTATTATTTTATTATTATTAATTATGTTTTTTATAATTTTTTTTTATTATTATTAATATTGTTTTTTATTTTTTCATTATATTTTTTTATTATATTTTTTTGATTATTATTTTATTATTTTTTTTATTATTTTTATTCTATTTTAAATATTTTTATTATATACTAAACAAATTTTCTTTATTAATTTTCTGATTAAAATTTCGAATTATTTTTCTAAAAATTTTTCCACATATGCATTTCGCTCAGTGTAACGTTTTCTCATTCAATATATATATAAAAAAAAATTATCTTTTGTTTTTTCTTTTTTTTTCAAAACTTCGTTTGTCATTTGCACAATTAAATGGCCCTTTGTGCTTATCTTAATCCAAGGCACTAAATAATGTAATAAATATAATTAAAGTCATCTGACTTTCACTGGTGATAAATAAAAGCTTTAAAGACTTTAAGACACAACGATTAAGTGACTGCAACGATTGTATGAATGAATCTTATGAATAACAAAAAAAAATGCCGACTAATTCAAGTGTTGCATACTATAAATTATTATTTTGTTCTAGATTCATTTATAATAGTATTAGTAAGTGTTTCTTATTTTGTTTGAATCAAATTGAAAAAAAAAAATAAAAACTGTTTAATTTTATATTGAGTTTGAATGAATAAGCAAGAAAACAATCATCACAAATAGCAATGAGCCATTGGATAAGTGAAACGTTTTCTAATTAATTTTGCATAAATCACAAGCAGACACACACACACACACACATACACATATGCATATGCACACTGTAAAATTGCTAATCATAAATTTATGATTTATAATTTTATTATTTTTTTTTTATCAGAAGTCGATAAAATGAATTTATGTAATCCCGTAGGGAAATATTTTTTGCATTGATTTATTGCCATAACGGATAAACGTTGCTTAAGCAAACACAAATCTTATCCAACTTTATCGGCGCTCTGTTTATTCCCACGATAGATAAGCGCGTAATAAAATTGTTGTTGTTGTTGTTTTTTTGCTGTTACTGTTGCTAATCCGTTAAGATTCTCATGGCTATTGCATCCGTAATAATCAATTTACATATTTTACATAAACAAAAAATAAATAAAACTTTAACAGAAATTACAATTAAATATTTTGTAGTGTTTTTTTTTTCATCATTGGCTTGGGGCCAAAAACCAAATGTGACGTTGCAAAATCGTGCAAAACCAATTAAATAAACATAAAAAAAATACAATAAATATATGTATGTATAATAAATTGTAAGACAAGAAAATGCAATTGCATAAATGATTTCATTGACCCACGCGCAAAGTGCTTTACAAATGACTAATAAACAATTTCCGATGCAATTAAGCAAGAGACAAATGTACATTGTATGTACATTGAACTTTAAATGACGCGCCAAACAGTAAGAAAGTGCGAGGACAAGAGAGAGAGAGAGAGAGAAGAAGAGAGAGCGCGCGTAAAGTGAGCGGCAAGTAATGTGGAAGATATGCATGTCTAATGTGTCTGTCCGTTGCGTTGCATGTCATGCAAAAGAGACAGCAAACGAATCGAGCAGAGCAGAGCAGAGCAAAGTAAAGAGTAAAGAAGAAGAACAAACAGTGAGTAAACAATAGGCGCCTAAACAAATCACAGAGCATACATTTGCATTTAACAGCTTGTAAATTAAATCACAAAGCACACACATACACACACACACACACATATACATATGCGAAAAATATTTGCATACAAATCTGCAAAACAACATGCCGTAACACATGTCAAATAGCTTTGAGCTTTGGTCTGTCTACAATGCGAATGCGAAGATTAATCAGCAGGCAGCTATGTGAGGTGATCAACTAGCTAAGCTTGCACGACTAACAGATGCGCTATAGTCATATAATATAAATATTGAAATTCATTATGTAATTTAGTTTACATAAAATAAACATAGAATATTTACTACTTAGATATATAATATATAAAAATACTTGCATTCTATAAAACTCTCAATATGGTTTTTGCATTACAGGGTATAAAGAACAACTGCCGCGTATAAACAAAAAAAAATAATAAGAAAAAAAATATTAACAAAAGGTGTGTTAGATTTGTTTATACAACACTCGTGGCGCCTTGGCAGAGCACTACAGAGCTACAGGTAGTCAGTCCGCTTGGCCAATTCACAGTTCCACAGTTCCCCATTTTGCCGTCAGTTATCGGTACCTTAGTTTACTCAGTTTCCAACCAGGTTGCAGCTGCTCAACGACGCCAGCGATGTCGACGACGACGACAACGGCGACTCGTTTTTAATAAAAGTATCAACATACATACATATAAGCAGCAGCGGCAGCAGCAGCACACATACAGACAAAGCAATAATCGATGATGAGGTCATAACTAATAATAAAAATGACGCCGCTCAGCGTTCAAAGAGAGTGAACATTGAGGAGAGCTTCTCAGAGAGAGAGAGTGTAAAGCGCACATGGCAAAAGAGTCAAAGAGCTGCTAGAATTGAGGAAATAACAGACAAGAACTTTAATATTTCCCTCTCACTCTGGCTCACGCTCACGCTACGCTCACTTACACGCTCTCTTTGTTGTGTCAATTTATTCTCACGCTCTTGCTCTTGCTGTTGCTGTTGGCGTGAACAGCTGTTTTATTTTTTTGGTGGGCGCGTTTAGCAGGCCAAACAAAATGTTTTTTTTTGCTTCTTTTTTTTCAACTTTTTTTTTTTTTTTTTTTTTAGCACATTTACTTAA
The DNA here is from genome assembly GCA_037044475.1 of Zaprionus obscuricornis. Lineage (NCBI taxonomy): Eukaryota > Metazoa > Arthropoda > Insecta > Diptera > Drosophilidae > Zaprionus > Zaprionus obscuricornis. Next base: position 76,522 of record JBAMBR010006146.1, on the reverse strand, counting down.
AGGCCGTTTTGTATTTATATTTATTTAATAATTGTCGCAACTTTATCGTTATCACATTTAAACTGTTATCAATACTTGAACGATATTGACGTCATTTTTAATGCACTTTGAACTGAAGTATTTTTCAAAGCATTATTTGTATATCGTTATATTTATATTTATATCTTTAAACATTTTGACACATTTTTTTAATAAATCAAATAAAAAAAAAATATAAGAAATAAATTTGCCAATATTTTTTTGTAGGTTAATGTTATAACATTGAAAACGGATTATAAATATTTTTTTTTGACTAATAATAAATCTTCAAACTTTTTAAACAGATTGCCATAAAAAAAAATAAATCTATGTTTATTTCTAGCTATAATAATTAGCCAAAAGTTAAGCGCCAAAAAATTCTTTTAAGACAAATAAATGAAAGAATTTAAACAAAAATTCGCCCACAGCAATATCATAAAAATAAATATATAAATATATATATATACACTGATGATCTGAAGAGAGATTCTACAAATAATAATAATAATACCAAATAAGTCTCAGCATTGCGTTGTGCTACGCTGCTTATTTTTTTTGCGTATTTTCCACTTTCTTTTTTTTCTAAAAATATAAAAAATATAAATACAAAAAAAAAAAAATAATAAATGCTAAAATAGAATTTAAATCATGTGTGAATTATATATGGGAATGCCCTCACTTCATAATTATCCAAGAAGCATAAATGATTAAATACTATCGCTTAATCATACAAGATACGATAATAATAATACCACAAAAATAACCCTACCTCAAGCTCTATTTATATATAGTATATATATATATATGTATACTCATATCTTTTTAATTGGTTTGTTTATTTATAACATTGTTTTAATACCGTAAAAGCAAAGCTTCCCCTTTGTGCAATTTAGTCTTTGTCTATCACCTTTGTCGCAAGAGACACTATTTATAGACTCTAAGGGAGGGGGGATAGGGTAAACTTGCCTGTCTGTCTATGCACATAAAGAGCTTTCACATGAAACTGACACGAAACAGCAAGCAACGATAGACATAGACAGATAGACATAGACAGACAGACAGAGACACAATGGCTTTTGTCTTTTGCGGTTTTAACAATCGCGTCATCGTGCAGACCGATGACTATCATTGCTTTCATCATCATCAACAACAGCAAGAGCAAGAGCAACAACATGATGATGATATTATTCCAGAGTTCTTTAAACCAACATCATCAACATTTTGTTGTTATAGCCTCTGCTCTAGTCGAATGTCGTTGTCCTATAACCTTTATGGTGCACACAAAATATAAGTTTAAAAGTGACATCAACATTTATTTTTAAGTTACATACATAATTCTCTTTCACTCGCTATACCCAATACTCTTAGTGTATTGCGGGTATAATGACTCTTTGTGTTACTATAAAGTAATGTCTATAAGCTAACATAGCTATATATATTCCAGCTCAGACTTAACAGTCAAGGCGCTTGTCCGCCCGTAGATCTCAGAGTGAAATTACATTAATATTATTTTAATTTTTCTTGTTTACCGGGTATCTTATAGTCGAGTAACTTTGTTCTACTACAACTTTCTTACTTGTTTTTTTTTTTATTTTTATTTTTTTATTTGTTATTTATTTATTTATTTTTGTCTTTTATTTTGTAATTTTTTTTTTTGTTCATTTCTTATTCGTTTGCCAAAAAAAAAAAAAAAAAATTGTTTAAATGCTTAATAATATGATATCACACTTGCAAGTATAATTTATATGCTTGTTATTATTATTATTATTATTATTTTTATTTGTTGTTGCTATGGCCAAAAAAATTACTAACATATGGTTAAAGTATTTATTCTGTATTTATTATTTTTAGTCTATTTAAAGCGATTAACAAGCTTAATTTTTGCTATATAAATATTAAACGTTAAATGAAATTTTTTTTTTTTTTTTTGTTATATGATCGTATTGCAAGGCAAGGCAAGGCATTACGTCTCTAGGTCTCTTGGTCTATGGGTCTTACACTCTGTTTTTTCTTTGTCAATCAGAACAATAACAATTGAGAAGCAATATCGACAGCGACGCAATCTAATCTAAACAATGCCAAAACTCGGAAATGTATAAAGTGTTGAGTTTTTTATGTCAGCTGCCCGCTGCCTGGCGCAACTTTTTTTTTGTTTTTTTGTGGTCGATCGACCTTGCAAGCCTGCTATATTGTCTGTTGTAGTTATAACATTTCATTTCTCTCAATATGCTTGTAATAACAATAAGATCTATAATAATTATTATAATAATAATAATGTTGATGATGTTGATTTTTTACAAAAAAAAAAACTAGTTCAAAATTGTTGCATTCAACGAAATGAAATGTTTATGCTATAGCTTTACTATAAAATTCATAGAAAAAAAATCAGTAGCACAAACAAAAGACAAGAATAAACTTGCAACAAACTAATAAAACATTTGTACAGATTTTTTCTATATATGTTAAGTTATATAAACAAATGTTTAAGCAGAAATCAAATTCAATGAAAATTTTCTGCTATTATTTGAATTTTTTTCAGAATTACTACAACAGCAGCAGCAGCAGCTGATAAAATAAGAATTATAATGAATTTTATAAATTATGGAAATAAAAAATGTAAATCATTTCCGATAATTATGTCAGCGACACGTGCTAAAGATTATTAGAAAAAAAAAAAAAACCAAATGTTGTATAAATAAATTGATTAATTATTTTTTAAATGAATTTATGCTATTGTTTGATTACATGTTGATAATTTATCAATTTTATTTACATATAAAAAAACTAATAAATTAATTAATGAAATTTTTTTTTTTTTGATTAATAAAAGATTTAAAAAAAATTGTACAACGCTTTAATAGCTTAAAATCCGCTTACCAAAAAAAAAAAAAAAATAAAATAAATAAATAAATATAAACAAATTTATAAAGAAGAATAAATGAAAGAAATCTTTGTGCTATTAATAAATATTACACGATATTGCTCAGACTTCTTCTAGGCATTGGAATTTCGTAGAGTTAAAATCATTCACAAACACTTGGAGTTTATTTTTATATTTTTTTATGAATTATTATCAACTTCCGTTTAGTATTTTTTTTGTATTTTTTGTATTTTTTTAATAGTTGCTGCAGTTTTTTTGTATCCTGCATAGAACGAGAACGCGAGCGAGTATGAAAGGCAGGAAAGTTTGTACCTCACCTTAGTGGCGCACACGGGCAACTGACTGTGTGAATTTTGAATGCAGGCAATAATTTTACCCGCTACACATTGTCGGGAAGTCTCAACCCCAATGAGTTACAATAACAACAAAAATAACAACAACAATTATAATAAGCAGCATGTGCTCAATGTGAAATGCCGATTAAAGTAAGTTGAAGTGAATTTTTATGGCGCACGAATTTTGATGTCATGGCAAAAAAAATAAAAAAAAAAAATGTCTGTCTATATGCTGGATTATAATTATTTATATATATATATATATTTATAGACATTACAAGCTACTTGAAAGAGCAACAACTTGAAAGATAGTTAACCTAAGGGTGCATGTGTGGGAGAAGTATTGTGTGAAGCTTGTAATGGCAGACGCTACGTATACTTAATATTGTGTTAAATTACTAATTAAGCGAATCACTCAAGCGCATAGTGAATTCTCTCAGTCAAGTTCTCAATTTTTTGTATATTTATATTTTTTTTACCTCTCTATCACACATACACTTTCTCGCTCTCTCTCACTCACACTTATTGCTTTGTATCTTTGTCTAGCATTTAGCTATGTTACGGACTGTTGCCATTGATGATGTCATGAATTATCGTTTTCTGATTGAAAGTATTGATAGCGCAAGCCAAAGCAGGCCGAACGACAGACAGACAGACAGACTGTCCAACTAAAACAGTCAAAGAGAATTGTTGCGGTTCATCAGCACAAAGCCAACACAACAATCCCATCAAAACTCACAGAGCATACTGTCTGTCTGTGTGTCTGTCGCTTCGTCAATGAAATGAAGTTGTCATCGACACATTTGAACGCTGTCGTCGTCGTTGAATTTAACTCCCCCTTGAAAAATGTTCTGCGTGTTGTATGGCAAGTGAGGTACGGGTAAAGACTTGTGGTAGTCACTGTCAATTTTTTTTTTCGATTTTAAAAAGCACGCTACATACAATTTAGCCATAGGCTCAAGTTATGAGGTCAACATTTCAAAAATAAATAGGTTACAACATGTGAACCTCAAACTTTACCCCTCCCCCTCCCAAAAATAATATTAAATGTTGCGTGAATTATGCCTGCATGCGTGTATGTTTGTGAGAGAGAGATAGCGAGAGAGAGGGAGCGTGCAACAATGTGTTGAATATGTATTGAAAATTAACACTAATTACGAGCCAAAAAAATAATAATAATAAATTGTGCAAGGTAAGTAAGCTAATTTGTGCAATTGGCAAGTGTTTAATACACTGTCAAGTGTTTTGGCTATATGCGCTTATATGAAAAGACTTAAAAGACTTAAACATTCAAACAAATTCATTTGCTCAGCAATTGCAGCATATAAAACGCCATCTGTTGTCGAGTAGTTGTGCTCATACGCTTAATATTAGGCAAAATTGTTAAACTAACAAAATGTTTGCCTAGTAATATGAATTTAAAGTGTATTAAACAGTCGATCAATTGTTAATAGAGTCACAATTTGATAATTGATTTGTTTTTCAGTGTTTGTCAGTGTGGAATGCAAAATCAAAGTGAAATGTTTTCAGTTGTGAGTCAGTTGTGAGTTGCATTTGGATGTAGATCAATTCAATTGCACGTCTAAGCTAAGGTCGCAGCGTTTCAATTAAACTGAACATTTGTCAATCTATGTCTATGTGTGTGTGTAACTAACTACAGGTGTTTGAGTTGTGGGTGTGTTTTGTCACTGTGAAACTAGCTTTTGAAAGCTGCCATGACTAAGAAAGGGCAAAAAAAAAAGCTTGAATCAAAACGTATATGGCAACAGCGGCAAAAGTCTTTTGATTATTACAAGCCATGATCATGCTGCTGCTGTTGTTGCTGCTGTTGTTGATGATGATGATGATCATCATGCTAACAATCATTGAATGAGATCATAGTATGTATTTGGTACATACAAGTAATATAAACAATCAGTCACGCATTATTATGTATTACTCATTAAATATTACACTCTGTCTCTCTCTCTCTCTATCTCTCTCTCACACTCTTTACTTGCATGAATAATCGACTGAAAAAAAAGGTCAACAATATATTGCTGCTGTCAGTTTCTTGGGTTCAAAAGTTCATCGATCTTAAAGTTGAAAAAAAAAAATAAAAATTTATTTGAAAATTTTTTTTACATAAAAAAAAATATGAAAAATGAGTCTAAAAAAAAATGTATAAATATTTGCTATGCCTGTGATTTATTCATCATATTATTCGTAGTAATATTTCAATATATTCAATAAACAATTTTTTTTTTTTACGCCTAAGCGCTACTGTAATTCAATGTATAAAAATTTTTGCTGTCGATCAACATATCGTGAACTTAACTGAAAGTGACAGCAGCAACAGCAGCAGCAGGCAGCCAAAAAAAAATAAATATCGCGAAAAAATATAAAAATAAAAATACGCTATATATATATATATAAGATTATATATACTAACTGTACGCTCACATGATTTAATGGGCTTTCTTATATTTTCAGCAACAGTTTTTTTTTAACACTTTTTTTTTTTTTTGTGCATATTTATATTTATTTATTTTTTTGCATATTTATATTTATTTTGTTGTCTAAAAAAAAAAAAAGAAAAAAATAATAATTTTTTACGATTGTGTTTGCTAATTTTTGTGGCGCGTATATTTGCTTAGCATATTATAAAGAGTAGCCTCAGTTTTGCAGTCGCCGTCGCCGTCGCAGTCGCAGTCGTCAGCCTCGGCCCTCAATTTTCACACTTTCTTTTGACTTTGGCGCAGAAAATGTTTTTTTATTTTTAGAATACAAAACGCGCGTAAAATAAAGCAAAATATACTCATAATTATAATGCACAAAAAAAAAATTAGTTAAACAAATTTTATATATATATATTTATCTCTCTTTCTCACTCTCTCTCTCTTTCACTCTATTTTTTGCTGTATGTTTATGCATGGCACTGTGAAAAAGACTCTTTGAATCTTCTTCATGTAGACCATGAAAAATCAAGTGCAAGCTCTGAGCTTTGAGCATAAACAAAGACGATCATCAATGGCCATGGGCGTTATGGAATTTGTTTGTGTGCCAAAAATAGCAATAATAAAGTGTTGAATAAAACAAAAAAAAGCAGCAGCAAAAAAAAAAAAAAAAAAAAAATTAAATAGATTTTGCTGACAAAATAACGAGTGATTATTCGTTCAACTGTTTGTTAAGTTTTTGCTTTTTTTTTATTTTATTTTATGATTCTGTTTTTTTTTTTTTTTAGAGCCCTTTCTTCATTTCTAATTTTAACTGCTCATAAAAAAAAAATGTATGATAGCCTTGACTCTTGATATCAACGTTAGTTTTTTGTTTATTTATTTTATTTATTTGTTTACATTTTGGCATTTTCTTTTGCTTTTGTTATTTGTGTAAACGTGACAGCATGTAGGAAGGAGTAAGAGCAAGAGAAACACTATAAAAGTATCGATGATTGGATCATCTTTTATATATATATTAAGTTATGCATGTACAAATATAAGACGACGCCATTGTGTTACCATTATCGAAATAATAATTATTATTATTATTATTATATTTGTTAAGCACTTGGCATTAAGGCGCCGTGTTACAAATAGTGAAACAACATCGTCACCGGAAACTTGATCAAACGCTTACGTATACATAATATGAAGGTAACGCTAGCAAGAGAAGGAGGAGGAGACCGGGGGACGGACAGCCACACTACTATACATGTGACGTGCATTGCTATTTTTAGTACAATTGCAGCTGCTAAACAATTTTTGTGCAGCATTTTCATTTTTTTTTTTTGTTATTAATAAACGCTTAGCTCAATATGAAATATAAAAAAAAAAAAACAATAGTTATATGATATTTCAATTTATTTTTGTTTATGTTTATGTTGCTTTCTTTCGTTTAATCATAGTGTATAAAGACTAAGCTTGACTAATGGGTAACATATAGTCGTGCAAATCAAACATTCATTTTCACGCTGCAATATGTCTGCAAATTCTTTCATTTTATTTTCAATTGTTTACAACACGTTTCTGCCGATTGAATATTGAATATGAATATATACAATATCTGTCTGTAGTATGTAGTATATATAGAAATACATAAATATATACTATATATACTATATATATATATCTATAATATAATGCACACTTTTGTCTATTAATGCACATTTTCCACAACATTAATTATTATTTATTAGCCAACGTGCCATAGTTCCGCCATAAAATCTCATTTTGTTTTTGTTATTATTTTTTTTTTTTTGTTGTATTTTTTTTTCTTTTGTTTAGTGTTTGACTGAATAACGAAGTGGCAAAGTAATTTGCTTAATAGATTTAACGCTTAATGATTAATAACAATAATAAGACATACATATTTTTATATAGTTGCCAGTTAAATGTTTTCAACTACTCATAATCTCAATTTATTGGAACTTTTTTATACTCTATGCTAAGGGTATATTGATTTTATAATGCAAAGAAGAAGCCATGACAAATAATTTCTACTGCTCACTAAATTCTATAAATATTTATATATAAGCAGACAATCATATATAGAAATAACAGTACAAAAATAAAGTTTTTCCCAGACTATAAAACAATCGCTAAGCCAAAGAAATTTTTTCTTTATTTTCTTGAATTTTTTTCCCCAGCTTCATTATACGGGAAATTCAACAGAATTTTTTTTTTTTAAATGTTTGCAATTTTAATTTTAAGTTTAAAATTCAACAGAATTTTTTTTTAAATGTTTGTAATTTTAATTTGAATTTTTCTACGAAATTATTATATATATTTTCATGTTTAATTTAAAACAAAAAAAAATTCTGCAGATAAATAATTTTTTTTTATTTTTCTGCAGACAAATAATTTTTTTTATTTTTTTTTTTAATGTTTGCAAATCTTATTTATTTTCATAACAACTTTATATAGTGAACAAAAATAAATCTATTTTTATCACATAAAATTAGTTCAAGCTTTCAAAATGAAAACAATAAACTGTGAAGAAATCAACAAAAAAAAAATAAAAATAAATATAAAAAATTGTTAAAGTTAATATATCAACAGTTTAATAACATTAATTACAAGAGTAAACTGTGAATTTTTGTTTTACTGCTAATTAAGTTGTTAATTGTTTCTCTTTATTGTTGTTGTTGTTGTTATTATATAGTGAAAGCTCTTGTGTTTTTGTTTTTTCATGCCCATCATTAATCTCATATTGCTATTCTTTCAATTAGTTTGAAAATATTTTCTAGCAGAGCATGCGGAATGTTTGTTTCGTTCAACTCAAAATTTTGTTAGAATTTATCTCAAAATTTTTTTTTTTTTTTTTTGTAGAGTTTGAATATGAAATAGAATTAAAACTGTCACGATTTGAGTTTTTTTTTTTTTTGTGGTGTGAATTTATGTGTTAATCAATTTGTTGATGCAAAATGCTTGATTTTTCTTGCTCTTCTAATTATATGAAAATTAATTATCTGATATTATCCAAAGACTAACAACAGTCACGCCTTCAACTAGTATAATTTTATTTTTTTTTTATATATATTTCTGCAGCTTTTTAAACAAAAGATAAATGCTTGAACAATTAACATAATGGGCTCCGGCTCAGGCTTTGGCTCAGTTCAAAGCATTATTATTTTCTGTTTTATTATTATTATTATTTTTTTTTTATTCTTTAGTTTTTTTTTTTTATATTAATTGTTATTATCAACAAATTTGCAGTAGTTACTCGAGACTCGTTTTTGTATAGTACTATGGCATAATCAAGTTAAAAATAAAGCATAATATCACGACGCAAAATAAAATATAATAAAAAAATATATATATATATAAAAAAATATATATATATTTTTATGATATGGTAAGCGATATATAAATGCAGCACATAAAGTTGATGCGGAATAGGAATAGTAAGTCATATAACTCATAAACATATATGAGATTGCAGACTAGTTAAAATTAAAGACTTGCAGATACTCTGCTCAAAGATGCTCTGACAAAATGTCGGCATATTTTGCTGCATGATATTCACTTTTTTTTTTTCGCTGTCTATAACTTTAAATATTTATGTTCCAATTTTATTTGAAATTTAGTTTTGACAGTTCAACGCCTACGTATAAAACATTTGCTTAATTATAGAAATAAATGTCTGAAAATAAGTAAAAAAAAAAAAAAAAAACTATAACAATAATAGCTGTGCAATTATTGCTGAGATTCAAGCATATAGAAAAACTTTCCATAGTTTTCTTTTCTCAAATGCTTGGAGAACTAACTGTAAGACATGAAGAGAAAAAAACATAAACAATTGGGCAAAGAATGCGGCATTTTGTTTAATTGAAATGCCTCTGATAAAACAATAAAAAAAAAAATATATATATATAGGAGCACGAGATGCGCGGTCAATGCGTGATTTATTTGTTGCATATATATGCGTCAATGACAATGTGAATGACTGACTGAAGGAATGAATGAATGAATGATTGAATGAAATGAAATAAACTCAGCAAGTTTATTATGCCAGAGACAGAGAGACAGAGCAAGATAGAGACACACAATGACCGATGAGGACGACTAATGAACGTTGTGACTGCACAAATTGAATTAAGGCGACATTTAAAATAATGAAAAAAAAAAATAAAGACGAGCAAAAAAGAGACAAAAGCAAAGGCGCAAAACTCTTTTAATTTTACTCATAGCATATTGTGGATGTATGAACAATAACATTTAATAGCCGCAACTTTCTGTGATTTATGACTTTTTGAGTTTAATTTTTTTTTTTTTTGCCCGCGCGTTGATTCTTCATAAAAACGACATTTTGGCGTAACAGATTTTTTTTATTTTTTATTTGTATTTTTTTAACGAGCTCTGCAGATCATAATTCTGAATTCAGATAAAAAAAAAAATTTGTAATTTTTTTTTGGCTGTGCTCTGAAAATTATTTCAATTATTTGCAGTACCTTTGGTAGATAAATAAAATTACAAAAAAAAAAAAAAAAAAATTACAAATGAATAACACGTGCGCCCTGGAAACTGCAAGAAGGTCAAACGAATCACGAATGAAAAAAAAAAAAAAAAAACAAAAACAAGTTAAAAGAGTTTCAAACAAAAATTATTCAATTGGCCAAGACTGAAAAAACAAAGGCAATGTCAAATCAAAAAAACAAAAGGTTGCGAGACTCTCATAAAATACATTTGATTAATTGAACATTGCAAAAAAAAAAAAGAAAAGAAAAAAAAAAAATATTATAGCATAATGTTATATGATCTACTAAGAAAATTTATAGTTATATTTCTATTTTTTTTTTTTAGATTTTTCCAATTTCTTTTATATTTCTAATAACAAAATATATAGTTATATTTCTATTTTTTCTTTTTTAGATTTTTTTTCAATTTCTTTTTTTCTTTTTTTGTAATAAAATAAATGAAGTGAAAAAAAATCTTAATTGAAATGTTAAAAAAAAAATTAATTTATAATTTGTAGCCAAACCCCCTTTAGAATATTTTCTTGTCTTTATCTTAAATTGCTTGCGAGGTATTTAAAAGTCGTGATTTACTTTATCAATGTATTTTGTTAAAATGTCTGATCAATTGTCAGCAGCAAGCAGCGAGCAACAGCCGCAGTCGCAGCCACAGTCGCAGCCATAGCAGCCGCCGCAGGCACAATAAATATGTTATGAAAATGACAATTTACGGCTGACTTATGACTTTATTATATGCAAATTGAGACAAATAATAAAAAAAAAATATAAACATACATACAAAGAAACATACTTAGCACATACATATACACTATATATGCGCATGAGCGTACATTGCGCTCGCTCTGCTTTCCGTCTACAGCTTTTGATACTTTAATACATTTTATTATATTTTTCATCTCGTTGTTGTTTTTTTTCTTCTTTGTGGATTTTGTGAATTTAAATTCAATTTATTTATTTGTCAAAAAATTTAAAAATTAAAAAAAAAAATGCAACGCACGCGCAAAAAAAAAAAATAAAAAATGACAACGTCAAATGCGAGATCAAGTTCATTGAATTTTTCACATTGGCGGCCGTAAAGACGTTGGGAGACAAAATGTCTTTGCACTGTGTGAGAAAAATAACAGGCGAAATCGTTTTTGCCATTTAATTGAATATTTTTAGTGTTACGCGAGACAGCGGGAGAGAGAGAGAGAGAAAGCAACAAAAAAAAAATATAAAATAAAAATAAAATATATACAAAATAAAAACAATTTTAAAATAACGATGACAAAATCCATTCTCGCTGTATTTTTGTGCATTGCAGCAAACAGCAGAAATAAAACACACAAAGCGCAAAAAAAAAAGAAAAGAAAAGAAATATATACAGCGAAAGTCTATATATATCTATATATATATATAGACAGTTATAGTATAAACTTATTCACAGCGAACAAAACAAGGGGGCATTCGCCCAGGAAGGCAAAACAATTAGATTAGAGGCGTGGCAAACAGTCATTGCCGCCTACAATATTTTTAAACTGTCAGAAAAAAAAATAAAAATAAATATCACTAAAATTTTTAAAAGCAAGCATGAAAATGAACAGTAAAAAGTTAGGATTTTGAAAGATTTTTAAAAGTTTTTGATATAATAAAATCTTAGATACAAAAAACAAAAGGAAAAAAATTTTAAAAAAAATATTTGGAAGTTTTTATTACATTAGAAAGATTAAATTATATAAAATAAAATGATCAGTGTAGAGATTTTGGAAGATTTTAAAAAGATTTTGATATAATAAAATCTAAGATACAAAAAGTTATAACTAAAAAATTGAAAAAAAAATATAAAAAAATATTTGCCAGTTTTTATTACACTAGAAAAATTTAAATAAAATAAAATAATCAGCAAATAGTTAGGATTTTGGAAGATTTTTAAAGATAATTTTGATATAATAAAATCTTAGATACAAAAAGTTATAACTAAAAAATTGAAAAAAAAAATATAAAAAAATATTTGCCAGTCTTTATTACACTAGAAAAATTGAATTATATAAAATAAAATGATCAGCAAAGAGTTGGGATTTTGGAAGATTACAAGAAGATTTTGTTATAAAAAAAATCTTGGCTGTAGAAAGTTATCATCTGTCTTATATAGCAGCATATATTGCAATGACAGTAACATTTCTTTTTTTTTTGCTTCATATTTTCAAGGCAATATAATATTAATATAAAGAATTTATATAAAATATTCTTAAAAAGTTTTAATTCAATTAAAATATAAATCAATTCATTGGCCTCACTCAGTAAAAGCTTCTACTGCTCGCTGACTGACTTTTATGGCATCATTTTGCATGAACAAAAAGAAAAACAATTATTTTTTTTATTTTTTTTTATTGATTATGATTTTGCAATGATTTTTTTATTACTTCTTTGTATCTTTCATTCATTGTTACTGACGTAATGGTAATGAAATTTGAAAGCTAATAAAACTAAGGTAACAATTGCAATTTTATAAATATTTATATGAATTTTAATGTTATTGAATGTTCTGCAAAAAATATATTATCAACGACCTTGAGTTGAATTTTTGCAAGAGAGTTTGAAAAAAAAATTCTTAAAATTTTATATAAAAAAAGCAACGAAATTAGCATAAAAGAAAAGTTAAAGTTGCAGATATAAATAATATTTATATAAAATTAATAAATTAATGTAGTAGAATATGCTAAAATTTTCTTTTTTTTTATCTAGAAAGTCAAAGGCGACAACTATTAGTTATAGAGGGAAAAAATGATTACAAAATATTGTAGAAAATATAGATGACAATCATATGAGAACATAGCAGGCCACACATAAAGTTTAAAAGATTGAACATAATTCTGAGCCAAGAGCCATACTATAGGCACAACATATAAATATAAATATATATGCATAAAAATATCTGTGAAAATTTTCATGCTAAAGCTGAAATTTTCAATTTTCCTTGGGGGTACGAGTACCAGGTATCTTATAGTCATGTCTAGCATTTCTATATTTCATTTTTTTGTGGGTGTGTCAGTTAATTTGCTAAACTAAAAAAGATTTTGCTGCTTGTTTAGACAAGTTGCTATTATCAATTTATAGATAAGATTTTATTTTATTTACTATTAATTATTATTTTTTTTTTATATTATTTTTTTTTTTGTTATATTTTTTTTTTTTGTTATATATTTATTTATTTTAATATTAATTAATTGCTTGTCACTAGCAGCTCAAGAATCTGAGCAGAAATAAATAAATAATGAAATTTTTATGTAGATCAAGTGAAATATTATTATGATCAGAGCTTTGCGATATTTTTTGTGTTAGTAAAAAGTCATAAAATTTTCTTGTGCTTTTACAGCATTATATTTTTTAATATAAATATATATTATAATTTAATGTTTAGTTACAATTTAAATTTGTTAAAAATATTAGAAAACTAGCACCAATTAAAATAAAAAAAAAAAAAAGGAAAAACAAATAAAAAAAAACATACCCAAAAAATAATTGCGTTATTTGTGCTGGCGTCTGGCAAATATTATGCACATTTAATGTGCGTGGTCGGGCAATCAACATGTTGGAATTGTTGCACAATAGTCCGGGTAGACCAACAGTCTCCATTAGAATGGCGGATGTTGAATTGCTACGCAATGTTGTATAGGCACGAAAATTAGTATTGGAATTGGAGCCGCCACAGGCAGAGCCGGAACGTAATTCAACAGCTGTTGTTTCTTCAAGTGTTTCAACAATCTCATCATCATTATGATGATGTTGATGATCATTATCTAGTTGCATTGCTTGATCTGTGTTGTTGTTGTTGCAATTGTTTTTGATAGTTGTTGCTGTTGTTGTTATTATTGTTGTTGCTGTTGGTGATGTTGGTGTTGTTGGTGTTGATTTTGTTGTGCTGCGCAATTTTAAGTAACCGTTGCTTTTGTTGTTGTTGTTGTTGAGATTGCGATTGCTATTGATGAGGTTTAGTATTTTACCGGGTCGATTGTGTATTCGACTACTGTTGTTGTTGTTGTTGTTATTATTATTCATGTTGATGCTGTTGTTGTTACTATTGTTGCTGCTGCTGCTGCTGTTATTATTATTATTATTGTTGTTGCTGCTGCTGTTATTGCCAATTGTTTGTGTTGCTATCGTTGAGCTGCTATTATTGTAACGCTGTTGCAGACGCATCTTGGCCAATTTATTTCTATTGTTATTAATGTTCATTGAACAATAATTGTGAATCTATATTTTACATATAAATAACATTTACTTTCGCGCTCACAAATCTCATGTGCAAAATTTTAAATCAAACATTTCAGTAGAATTTTAAATACTATTATAGATTAGCATAACTTGTCTTATTTCTCCTTTTGTTGTTGCTTCTTTTTTTTATTCGTAAGTTTTTTTTGCTTCTTTTTTTTTTTTTGTTTCTTTAACTTGCCGGCGACAACATTTCACAGACGCAGCGCTTTCACTTTCAACTAAAGAATTTATGTGCCCAAAAGAAAACAAAGAGTTTTTTTTTTTGTTTTTTTGTTTGTATAAGAAAACAATATTAGAAATAATATAAAAAACAAAATGCAAGGCAAAAAAAAAGTTAGTCTATATAATATATATATATATTTATATATTTTTGTATATATTCAAGCAACAATTTTAATTTTTTTTAAAAATTTTTAAATATTCAAGTATTAAATTTGTTTGTTTTTTTCGCTTTTCGAAAATTTATTTGTCACTTTGTCTTCTGCTCTCGCTCTCTCTGTGTGTGTTTGTTTTATTAACAAATATGTTTTTTTTTTTATATATTTTCGCACGCATATTTTTCTTTGTTTTTGTTGTTTTTAATTTGATTTTCACGCTTGCGGCTAGGGGGGTAGGGGGGGCACACGCCAAAGCAATTTATATAAAGGTATGCCGCGCGTATATTTATTTTATTTTTTTTTATTTATAAAATTAGAAATGATTTCTTATACATAGTACATACATATATATGTGTGTGTATATGTGTATTATAGGTGGCTACGTTTTTTTGTTTATTTGTATGTTTTGTTTTTTTTTTTTTTGTATACATATGTGATTTGTATGCAAACGTAAACGAACGGAAGTCGAAACGGTACACACACACACTCTATAATAATAATAATAATAATAATAATACACAAAACACTCGTAGAAGCGCGTTGTATTTTATTTTATTTTTTTCTTTCTTTGCGTTTTCTTTTCTTGTTACACACGGCGAATACGCAACGTTGTGAACGCGTCAAGCCAACGAAGCCGAATGAATGCCAATGCGATATAAAACGCGCAGAAGTACTACGCTCAATATGCCCGAAGTGACTGCTGCTTAGCTTATTCGTACTACTCGCACAATGCCGACGGACCGAAATGTTGTTTTTGTTTTCTTTTTTGCCGCCGTTCGTTCGTTCGTTTAGTCGAACGTTTTGGCACTGGCTGCTGGTTGCTTGCTTTGGCTTTGCTTGAGAGCGCACGTGTGTCGCTCTCTTTCGTTGCGCATTTTGCGCTCTCTTACATTTGCGCTCCCCCTCACACGCACACACACACACACACATGCATTTACAATTTGACTCTTGCGATCAGCGAGCAGCAAGCAACGTGTTTTATATTATTTTTGTTGTTGTTGTTGTTTCTTTCTTTCTTTTTTTGCCTCTCTCTCAAAACAAACATTCAATCAAATGCTGCTGCTGCTGTCTGTTTGTCTGTCTTTTCTGTCTGTTTGTATGCTTGTCTATTTAAAATATGCCTCGTGCAGTCCCAAACGCCTCTCAGCATCATAGTGCGCGTGGGCACAGCTTACGGATTGTCCAAATTTTCAATCGATGAAATACAAATTTTTTTTTTTTATAGCAACATACTCGCTGAACCATAATCGTCGTATTGACGATGCATGCGCGCGCACAATGGCAACAAAAAAAAAATTGTTATGGCAATCGGAAACAGTTTAAAAACGCATTTAACGGACATCATTAAATTAACCATATACGGCGTACGTACGTTGTGCCTGATAATTAAATCCTTATATAGAGAGAGAAAATACACAAAAAAAAATAAAATAAAATACAACATCTACAAGTAGTAATTTCACTATAAATTACTAAGACATGAAAACTTGATTTATCCTTTTGAATAAATAATATAAAAAAAAAAACCTGTTGTACTATTGGCTTAAATGTTATTAATCTTTGCTAAATTCAAATTATTATTATTATTATTTTATTATTATTATTTTTTTTTTTTTTAAATTTATTTGCTATATATATTGTGAGCTTCAGCATTAAATACATAAATCTTTGTTAATTAATTAACCTTAAATTTGTTTGCTTATAAATTAAATTTTAATAAATTTATAAACAAATTTTAATTCAATTTAAAATCAATTGCAAATTTTATACACTATTTTTTTTATAGCATTGTCTGTCAGTATTAAGGCGATCAAGCTTTATATATAAATGGCAAATGATCGCTCAAAATTTGAGTCTGTATGAAAAATTGTCTAGATTTTTTTAGAGATAAGAAATTTTCAGGCTATAGCTTTAGTAATGACTAAAAATATTTATTGAAAAATTTAGAAAAATTTTAAAGCCTTTTTTTGTATAGCTAACATAGCAACAAACAGTTAACAAATAAATTTGCTTAAACTTGCAAGAGCATGAAAATCTTTGACATGTTTCTCCTCTTCAAGTTTTTATTATTTATAAAATTATAAAATAAAATTTATTGAGATTTATTGCAAAAAAAATGCCCATTGTGCGCATGCTATGCTTTCTCTTTTCTCTATATTTGACTTTCAAACATAAATAAATGCAAATCTCAAACAATGAAAGTTTTTGCAGACACACACATACACACAGAGAGAGATGTTTTGTCATTTTGCACAGCCGTTATAATTTCTATGTTTCAATGTATTTGAATGAATAAAATAGTGACTAACTTATGGAATTGCTGCTGCTAATTAACAATTATTTTGATTACTCATTGACATTTTTTCTTCATTTCTTTTTTTTGTGTGTAGATTATATAGAAAGGAAATTATAGTGTTAGTTGGCAATGCTAGTGACTAATAAATCATAGATAGATAAGTTTTTTTTTTGCTATTGATAAGGTCTAAAATGGATTTTGTATTACTTAAATTTGTTAAGCAGCTGTTGCTGCAGCTACTGCTGCTACTGCTGCTGTTACTCCTTAAATAGGACCAAAAAAAAAATAACAAAAAAAAAAACAGGTATCATGATTTATATTGCAGGTATTTCCGTATGCTAACAGCAAAAAGCAAGAAAGCAAGAAAAAAAAAACTAGGTAAAAATCATGATTTCATGTGATTGTCAGCAGCTGTTTGTGGGCGTGTGTGTAAAAGACAGACAGGCTAAACATACTTATATATAAATATATATATACATCCGTCAGTATCTGTGTATATGACAGTCTATATGCCAAATATAAATACAAACCATAATTTATTGACGCCGTTTGAAATGAGATTATAAGCGCGTGTAGGTGAATGAATACATATGTTTTCTCTTCTTTTTTTTGTTTTTTCTTTCTTTTACATACATACTTTGGAACAAAAATTAAAAAAAAAAAAACAAAAATTATGAAAAATAAATAAAAATTTAGAGGAAAAAAAAAACATAAACTGGCATAGGAAAAAGAGGGCGTTGCTTTAAAATACTACAAGCGCAAGTATATATTAATGTATGTCAGGGTTTGCTCTTGGCACTTGTGCCATGCGAAAGTTCAACAAAGATTTTTGCGCACAACAAATTTTAGACTTGTTATAATACTAGATAATATATATATATATATATGTATAGACATTTTTATTTTTTTGGCCAAAAATATTTTAGAGCTGTTGCTGTTGCTGTTGATGCTGTCATATACGCGCCTTAAATGAACATTTTGCGATGATGCCATTTTGTTATTGCTTTTTTTGCTGTTTTTCTGTTCTTTTTTTTATTTTAATTTTTATTTTTATTTTTTTGTTTATTAAAACAGAAAACTTAATAAATTGCTTGTTGAGCAAATGAGGTGCAAAACATTTAAGGCTTATAAAAAAATGTGTAAATTGCAATAATTCGAGATTAGGAATTTGACAACAAAAAATACAACATAAAGCTTTGTGTTCTACAAAGCCAAAAATATTATAAAAAAAATTCGAATATATACAAAAATAAAATATTAAAGTGTGAATAGAATTTTTTATAATAATTTAAAATTATATAAATAATTATAAATAAAATTAAAATTTTTATAAATATATTTCTATGGAAATATTTTTTAGACATTTCAGAATAATAAAAATATTATTATGCAAATATATATATATAAATATATATTATATAGAAATATTCTATAAAAAAATCATAGCTCAGCATTTTTATTTGCTGATTATACAGAACATACAGAATAAATAAAATAAATCATTAGTTTATTTTTTTTTAAAAAATTTGATAAATGTAATTAATGAAATTAACAAATTATTTGCATTATTGGCAGTTATAAATAATAAATATATATTTTATAGAAATACTAGAATTGCAAAATAAAAAAAAAAATAATAATAATATAAATATATAGCAAAATTATTTTTATTTATAATTTATTTATATTTATTATCATAATAAGAAAATAAATAAATAAAATATATATTTATAAAATAAAAAAAAAATAATAATAATATAAATATATAGCAAAATTATTTTTATTTATAATTAATTTATACTAAGCCAAACTATTTTTATTTCTGCTCATAATGAGAAAAAAAAAATATAAATAAATAAATATAAAATAAAAAAAAAATAAAATTATATAAATATATAGAAAATTCATTTTAATTTATATTAAGCTAAACTATTTTTATTTCTGCTCATAATGAAAAAAAAAAATATAAATAAAATATATATTTATTTTTTATTTTATTTTATAAATATCATTATAATCATTTGTATAATATGCTGAGCTATAAAATCAAATATATATGCCATAAAAAAAAAATGTTATATATAATTTTTTAAAATCTTTTATGCTATATTTGTGTTCTGTATTTGTATTTCCAATATCGATAGTACAAAAGTTAACGCGATCAAAGTTTATAAAATTTTTATCCGTGTCAGCTAATTTGCAGCAAATTAGGTTTTCGATTAGCGTTCATTTGCTGCTGCTGCTACTGCTGCCTGTTGTTCTTGTTGTTATTGTTTTTTTTGTTATTGTTGTTGTTTATTTGTTTGCCAAATGGCTTTGCTTGAGTCAGAGAAGTGAGCAATAAATGCACGACTAAAAAATACTCTACAATTTTTAGCTGCTTCTGATAAATGTTTCTTATATTTTTTTTTTTTTTTTTAGCTAATTTTAAAAATAGCAAAGATCTTTTCAATATATAACATACTCTATATTTTGTAGTCAAGTGTAAATAATTTAACGTTGACTTACATTAAAATAGTCACAAAACACATTTGCAAATTTGTCACGCCAAACACATTGGCGTCTCATTTATTTTTTTCCCCTTCATGCAGCGCCGCCACACTGCTGCTGCTGCCAAGTTAAGTCTACAGCTTTGTAGGGTATAAATGACTAGGTTAAGATATTTGATAGATTGATTGGCAGCTGATTGCCAGTTGATTGACGAATTGTATAATTCTGTTTGGGACACATTGAGAAGGTTTTGTCGCCTTTTATGTGGCGAACATTTGAACAATTGAAACTTGCGCATTATTTGATATGTTGTTGTTGATTTTTTTTTTTTTAGACATTTGCTCAAAGAAGAGTTTATACATTTTATGCAGAAGTTTGTAATGCACATAAGCAGTGCCCATAAAAAAAATATATATGTATATATAATATATATTAACATCAGCAGCTGCGTCTTGTAAAGTTTAGTTTAAATTTTATTTACAATTTAATTTAATGTAAAATATATTTGATATATCATATAGCTGCCATAGTCAATAATCAGTCAAAAATAATTTTAGATTTTTGTAAGTGCATGTAAAGTTTCGGTATGCAAGCAACGCTAAGATTATTTTCATGTTATGTATTGTTTTTGTTTTTGTGGCTTTGATAAGCGCTTTGCCGATTACTTTATGCGCATATTCCATGACAATTCAATCAACTGCTCGTCATATATGTGTGTGTATTATTTTTTTTTTTTTTTTGTATGCTTGTAAATAGCGATAAGTTTCTAAAAGGTTGGATAACACAACCGCAGATAAAACAACAGACAGAGAGAGAGAGAGAGAGAGAATGAGTGAGCGAGAGACAGAAATAAAGCAAACTGCGGGCAGACGCCAGCCACCAGCCAGCTGCCAGAAACAGTATGGTCATAAATATTATTTGCATACGCTGCGTATGTGTGATATTTATTTAAAAAAAAAAAACTATAAGAGCAAGACGCTTGAAAAAAAATAAAATAAAATAAAAACTTATCGCGCACAAACAAAAAAAAAAAAAAATACACAAACGACCTTCAGGCTTTTATGGCGGCTCTTGTCGATTTCGTTGTGTGCCATTTTTTAACTCTCATGCAATTTTATTTCCGTTTTTTTTTATTGTTATTGTTTTTGCTAATTGTTCTTGTTTTTCGCTTTTGATGCTTTTATGTTTCCTTGCAGCCTCTTCTTCTTTTTCACATACATACTATCTTTCTTTCTCTCTTACTCACTGTCTCTTCCTCTTCCTTTTCTCTCTCTCTCTCTATTTTTCGCTTGTCAAATATTTTTATTTTTTTTGTTGTTTGTTATTGTTATAATTGTAGTCGCTGCTGTGACAATAATTGCAGTTTATCTGTTTACAAAATTTCTCTCTCTCTTTCTCTCTGTGTTCTTATTTCTTATTCTCTTACTTATACAGCAACAAATAACTGTAAACAAAGGCCAGAAGAGTCTTGTAGTAGTAGTAGTACATAAACTTTTGCTTGATATTCTCTACACAAGATTTGAAGCTTCTCAAAAATGACAAAAATGTTTAAAATTTCATAAAAAAAAATTATATAAAAATTAAATTGAAAACTTTCAAAGATTAAAATGAAAAATATTTGTACTCTAAATTATTATTAATATTATATTTAATATTTAAAAATATTTTTTTATTATTTTTTTAATAAGATTTTATTTCATTTTTATTTAGTGAATTTACATAAAATTATTGAAACGAAAATATAAATAAATATAATAAAAGTAAATAAATAAATTATAAAAAAAGAAGAGAAATTTGCAATATTGAAGAAAATATATAAAAATTAAATTGAAAACTTTCAAATATTAAAATGAAAAATATTTGTACTCTAAATTATTATTAATATTATATTTAATAATTAAATATATAATTTTTATTATTTTTTTAATAAGATTTTATTTAATTTTTTTTTTAGTGAATTTACGCAAAATTATTGAAACGAAAATATAAATAAATATAATAAAAATAAATAAATAAATTATAAAAAAAGAAGAGAAATTTGCAATATTGCAAAGAAAATATATAAAAAATTAAATTGAAAACATTCAAATATTAAAATTAAAAATATTTGTACTCTAAATTATTATTAATATTATATTTAATATTAAAATATATAATTTTTATTATTTTGTTAACAAGATTTGATTTAATATTTTTTAATTTTATTATTTTTTATTTATTTTTCTTTTTTATTAATTTAAAAAATAGAAATAAAATAAAAATAAATATAATATAAAAAAAGAGAACTTTGCAATATTGCAAATAAAATTTGAAATTTGCTATTGATACTGATCAAGAATATATATAAATTTTTGCAAGATGTCGCCTGCTTATGAGCATAACAAGCTGCTGGGCAAAATCAATACACATTAAAATGCAATAAAATATAAATAAATATAATATAATATTACAAAGCAATTGTTTATTAATTGTAAATTTAATTCTTTAGCAGCATAATGAAAATTCTTATTAAATCAGACTTTCAGGCGTAAACTCTTTAAATAAAATATTAATTACACACATACCAGATATATGTATATTTTTTCTGGAATTTCATTTTCTCTGGTAAAGTGTAGAAGTAGATATTGCAGTTGTTTTTTCTTCTTAATCGCATTTCTAGCAATGCGAATTGTGGCATAAACACAGACACACACACACACACACACACACATAGCTAAATCTTATTGTAAATGACAACAAAAATATTTATTTTATTTCTTTACTTTATTTTGATATTGTTATTGTTATTGTTGATGTTGATGGCAACTTTTGTTGATATATATATATTTTTTTTTGTTATTAATGAATTTGTTTTCACCTTAAATTTATCATAATTGCTGGCTGCGCATCGCGAAATTGTCATTGTCAACTTTTCTTGTTGTTGTTGTTGTTATTTGTTTCCGCGTTTATCAAATTAAGTGCAAAAATTGGATTATTGTCAACAACAACAACAACAACAACAACAATACATACACAATTTTGTTGCGGATGAGTCAAATGTGAGAATGATAAATATTATTATTATTATTACGAGTGCAAAGTGCAATTGCTTATGGTTCGTGGCTAGAGAGAATTACAATTTGTGCTCGATTTAATGCATATAAGGCCAAAAATTGCGATACATACATATGTATAATGAAACGATAATTGACATTGACTGATGTCATACCAGAAACTAATTTCATTACAATTACAATAAATTTTTAATTATTTTCAATACAAAAAAAAAAAAAAAAAAAAAAACTGAAATAAAATTTATATATATAAATGAGCTACAAGCGATTATCTAATTGTGCATAAAACTGGCAAATGATTCTACAATGATTTTTTTTTCATAACTTAAGATAAACTTTACTATATAAAATTCCAAGAAAATTTTGCAATAATTTTCTGCATATAAATAATAATGCAGCCTATGGTGAATTTTCACAATTGATTTACCATAATATATGAATGTATTTATTTTTTATTTATAATTTATTATTATTAAATTGAATTTATTAATTTTTTTTTATTAATTTTATTAATTTATTATTATTAAATTGAAAATATTATCATAATAATACTTCAAATTATATGTTTCTATTGAATATTAATATTAAATAAATAGTGAAAGTATATATCACTCTATATATGGTATTAAGTGTATAAAATATTCGTTGTGATAGACAACAATTTCTTTATAAGAGTGTAAGAATCTTAATATATGTAGTTAAAATAAAACTCATCTATCTTAACTGTAAATTTATTTTCAATTTTCTCGGCATGTCAACAAGTTCAATAGCTTACTTACTTATATTGTCTAAACAATTCATTTAACATTAAACATATATTTTTTTTCACCATTGTTTTTATTATTTTTAACATTTGCCTTGAAAAAGTCGGACAGCGTCTGTTTAACCTATTGTATGATATACTCACAGCACGCGTTCAAAAGCGAAACCAACAGCAGATACTTCATTTATATGGTTGGCAATCAAGGTCCATGCCCCACTATTCGCTGACCCAAAACTAACGGGACATAAGTATACATATACATACATACATACATCTAAATCATAAACAATTTGTTGATATTTTCCTGAAAGCTGCAAAAGCCAAATGATAATACAAAAAAAAAAAACTAACGGAGCAAAGAGCGTCGCTTAGGTCATTGACCAAAAAAAGAATTAATATTATAGTAAAAATAAAAAAGAAAAAAAGAGAACTGCTAACAAAAGCGCTAGCATTGGCGCTCTCTCTCTCTCTCTCTCGCTCTCACGGTCTGCTTCTCTTACTCACTCTTTGACGCTCACGACGAGCACGTTGTCTAAGAAAAAAAAAAAAGCTAGCGACGCTACTTTTTATACATGCATGCATGTTTACATGTGTGTGTGTGTATGTGAGCGAGTGTGAGTATATGCATATGGGAGAACTCTCCCACAGCCATGCACAAAACACAACACATACATTAATATACATATCTCTTACATGAAATTTTGGTCTATGAGAGCAGCACAGCACATCTGGTTGCCTCTCTCTCTCTCGTTTTTTTTTTTTGTTTCTTGCTTAGGCAGCGAATAATAATAACCACAACAGCAATAATAATAATAATAATAATAACAAGAAGCAGCAGCAGAGCACCACAACCACCAACATCAATAGCTACAACAACAACAACAACAACAAATATACAAAACAACAACCACACAAAGGAAAGTTGTTTTTGTCGTTTTGTAGCGTTGTGTACATGGTACAAATCGGTCTGCGCTTACGTCATTCATAAAAATAAAAACGCAACACAAAAGAGCAAACGAATTCTCATTCTCTTTATTGTTGCTGTCGTCTGTCTATGTATTTGTGTTATGTCGATTCTTGTTCTTGTCCTATTCTTGTGAGAGTTTTTGTTTTTGCTATTGCTATTGCCATATATACAATTACCTGAAGAATATTTTAACCATTTTGTTTGGCATTATATTAACTGCTGTCGGTGACACTTTCTGCGTTTAGATGTCCATTTAATCAATTTGAGCTACATTGCTGCGGTACTTTGTGTTTTATTGCATTTGTTTTTCTTTTCTTGTCGAGCCGCACGCTTTGTTTTGCACAATTCACATCTATTCAGATTGAAACTGTATAGCACTGAGCTTTTTGTCGAGCAAGAATAACGATTACAGGTGAATGGTGTAACTTCCTATCGAATTGTCATTAATCGGATGAACTAATCTGCAACTATCGATTTATATATTTCATAATATTAAGATTTTATTGTTATTATTAAATAAGTGGATGTATTTTTTTTATTTTATTTTACTTTGTTAATTTGAATGGCAATGCTGATACAAAACACAGAGTTGCCACTTTTTCGGAAAAAGGTTTTGAGTGTTGCATCATCAAGCAAAATAGTGTAAGCACAATATATATGCGCGCAATTTTCAAAAGCTTTTCCGATGCTCTAAAATTATATGAAAAATATTTTCAATATAACTTACATCAAGTAGTTTTTTTTTTTTTATATTAGAATTATTTTTATTTTTTAGATGATGTTATATAGAAAATTTTTGATTTTAGCAATATACATTTTGGCCATATGATTACAAGCAGAGAGAAGAGTTTACGAGAACAAAATGAAGAAGATATTAGGCGGAAATGGATAAGTCTAAATAGACAGTTTCGTCGTGATATAAATAGTTTGGAACGTTCATTGGGTGGAATGGATTTTCGTGAAAAATCTGTAGCCTCCGAATGGATTGAGAAACTTAAAGAACATCCACCAAATATTAACGAAGCATTAGCACGAAATAAAATTGTGGCATATATGTTGCGCTTTTTGCAACAAAATATATTTAGTTCGAAGCCCTTCAGTACTCCATCAATGTTTCAAAAATTTACAAAAATGAAAGATGCTATGGTAAGTTTCATTTTTAGGTTTCTTAATATGCATATAATAAAAATTTCTTTTTTTTTTTTTTTGCTTTTAGCCAACAATAAAAACAAAATATAAACTTGTTACTGAGTTATTCAAAAGTGGTTCAGACAATGGGGTCTTTATGGGCAAGTTACCTGTACCAAGAAGTGGCGCATTTTTCATTTTGCATCTTCGACAAAATTTTTAAACAATTATTAAAATTATAATAATAAAAAAAAAAAAATGTACATAATGTCGCAAATATTCACGTGTCAATCATTCAAAGACAACTAAAATCGAATTTCAGCTTGCAACTCTATTTATGTGAACTGCATGCTCTATTTCCCCGCTCCCATTCGATGCACTGTCACTCCATCTCTTTCTTGCATGCGTAACAGCAGTGATATATCTCACGCACACAAACATATTGGCATGAACATTTCTCTTTTGATCACAGCTTTCAAAGCTCTTTGCTGTTTCATAGTTATGGCAAGCAGAAGCTCTCTTACTATAGTACAATTCTCTTATAATACATATATTTTATTCAACTCGCAAGTGTTGTGAAATAAGTTTTGAAAATTTTTTCTCTTTTGCATTTGTTCCTTACAAGATCTTGTGCAAGTGTGCATGTGTTACATATGTATGTGTGTCTTAATATCATACATACATGTATGTATATTTTTTTTTAATTTAAATTATTTTTCTGCTTCAGATTCTCTTATTGTTTGATTTTAATTGCAATTACCTGCCAGATTAATGGACAACTCTCCAAAAGCAAAAAGCTCGTTTCCTTGTCTCTTAAATGTAACAACAACAAGCGGGCAACTCATTATATGCAGGTGGCGCCACCTTTTTCTCTCATCTCTCAATCATGCTCAACACATTTGCATTGTTTTATTGCTACTCAAAGATACTTCACACACACACACACAGACACGCAGGTGCTCAGGTAAACTTCTCATTTTCACATACTTCTTAAAAGTGCAGCATTTCTTAATGAAGAGTTGTAACAATAGCGTCTCTTAACACAAACTCGACTTCACATTGTGTAGTTTAAGTGGTTTTCATACTTTTGAATCTTTTATATTCAAATTTTATTTGAAAATAATGAATTGTAAACATAAATTGTATCATATTATTATTAATAACAATAACAATTATAATTATATTTATTATTAAATTATATATTTTTATATTTATTATTATTATGAATCTTAATTATTTTCATTCGTATTTTCCCATAAATTATTCGGCTTTTTGCCGAAGTGTTATGCGACCACGTGTCGCAAAGGCATTAAAACTGAGCGAGAGAATTTTTATATCGGTATTATTACAGTTATATTTTATTCAAGAGTGCTGGGTATTTTAGTGTCGGGTGTACACGACTCTAGCTTTGCCTAATTGTTTATTTTATTTTAATAATTAAATATATCATGTAAAATATATAAATTTTATATTAGTATATTTGAAAAATATATTACATATTTCCGTGGACCTTTTCGCATATTTTTCTGACTTCACACTTAAGCTCATCTAAAATATTACATATGCCGTCTATACGTTTTTCAGCATTTTTTTCATTTTCTTTTTGAATAGAATTCTTTATTTTTTCTCGTATAATTTGCTGAGCATGATTAATAATTTCTTGATCAACAGTAAATTTTGTTTTTATCATCTCATGAGGAATATCAATTTGACTATCGCCACGTTCACTGTTACATTTACTATTATTATCCAAATTTTCTGATTCTGAATCGCTATCGCTATCTCCATCTTCATTATCTGGATACCAATATTCTCCATCGTCATTTTCGATAGTCTTTATTTTGTATCTTTCTTCGTGTAGCTCGACCCTGTTGTTCTCGCCGGTAAATATAGATATATAGCAATATTTATATTCTGGATTAATTAATGTTAAAATATCATTCAAATATTTGCTCCACTTCCATCTGTTAAAGATGCCTTCATAACTATCAAGTAATTTTGTACGGCTTTTCAGGGTGTTCAGTTCCACTTGAGCCTGTAATGCCTGCAAAAGGAATTGAATAATTTAGACTAAAAAAAAACGAAACAAAAATATACAAAAAATAAATGAACTCACCTGAATATCAGTAACAGCCAAACCGTTAAGCAGATTTGTAATGATCATGACGACAAACATAAATATAATTAATACAACAGAGCTAAGGATGCTATTAAAATCTTTATCATCATATTGGGTATGGAACATCAATAAAGTTTTCTTTAATGTATTACAAAATATCTCTAAACTGATATAATCATAAATTGTATCTCTTGGTTTTGTCGGTTCGGCAAACATTATAAAAAAGATAATGGCAAAAGTAACCAAGAACACTGAATATTTTGCAAAGCTGACAATAAATGTTAAAGCAACTTTTCGCAACATGAGCATATGCGTCGATATAGAACATAAGAGGTAAGATACCTTAAGAACCATTACTAATATCATTAATGCAAGTATATAGCGCTCAGCGTTTTCAGACCAAAAATATGCATATATGAAGGGTAGGACCGAAAATGGAATATTTAACCAATTGTATTTTTGATTAAAAAATATAAATGCTAAATGTTCAACAATAAATATATAGATAAATAAACAAGCGCAGATAATTGGTATAATCCATTTAAAAATCTTGTGATCGAGAGGTTCAGGAAAACGCAAAAGGGCTAAAATTCCCATGGTAATTAAAAATAAAATGCATATAGCAAGATGTGTCTTAAAGAAGAATGAAACATGTTGCCATTTAAATTGCAGAATGCATCTGATCAATGGATGTTGTAGTAATGGACGAAGTTGCTTACTGTTCGCAATGTAGGCAATTGGCGCCATATCTAATTTATTATCGGAATTCGTTAGGTTTATGTAGTTCAGAATAATCTCTGTTTCATCCTTGCTATGCACCTGTTCACGGCTTATGATGCAATGATCAAAATGTTCCTCTAGTAGCTTTACATCGATACCTTCAATGGCAAGTCCGTTTTCTTCACCCACCGCTAGCCTAGCACCTTCACGCAATAGTACACGAATAGCAATCTCATTTCCAAATTGGACAGCAAGATGCAATGGACAAAAGACATATTCGTTAGGGATATCGATTAAATCAGGATTATCTTCTAATATCTTAATAAGACATTTTTCATATTCATCGACCATACTCAATCGCCTTAACTGCACTTGCATTATCATGAAGCCAAGTATATTGCCCTTAGATTGTTTTTGGAGCGAGTCACTATCCAGAATGGATTCCACGGTAGACCAGCTATCTTCTAGAATGGCTTTTTCAATGATACTTTCATTAGCATCTGGTGTTTCCTCATTTAGCATTGCGAGAACTGATTCCAATGCATTTGGCGTGTTTTTATTAATATGTTCCATAAGTATCTTTTCATGCATTATTTTTCGATCCCAATTTTTGATATGTTCATATTCTTCCAGAGTTTTCAGAAGCTGTTCACTTTTCATGTTTATAAGATGACGAATAAACAGATCATAAGGAATTTTTTTTCCCCCTTTTTTTATTTCTTGTAACAAATAGTTAAGACCCTCCCGATAGTGTTCCAATTTTAATAATGGACTTTGGAGAAATGTAACTATCAAATTGTGACGTTGTTCCTTCGTAAGTAGCTCCGATTGTAGTACATGCTGCAATGGTGCTTTATCGTCATCATTTGGACTATTGGGGGAGGCTCCATAATTAAGTAGTTCACGGATGCAAGCAATAACAAATTTGTTTTTTCCTTTTTCGAAACTCTTAACAAGTTTGGTAAGAGCAGTTTCATCATCATACAAATGATCCACCTTCACTTTACTGCTTTGCTTTAAAAGCGCATTTAAATTATCGGGACTTTTGGAGTCCACAGCATAGTGAATAGCCGGCTTATCATCATTAGTATTAACCTGAAATATTTGTACATACATAAATATATTTTGTTTATTTTATATATAATTTTTCATATACAGAAGTTGATGGAGGAATGGCATATAAAATATATGTATATATTCTTGATCAGTATGTCCGTCTATCCAACTTATTTAATATAGTCTCTCAAATATAATGCAAAGTAAGCTGCATATTATATGAAACCTGTCGGATCGGATTACTATATCACATAGCCACCATAAAAACAATCAGTCAAAAATAAACGTTTGGTATGAAATAGATTTCGCTTAAGCCTGCCTGTGTATGACATCATCAGTAAGTCAAAGATTGCTTTCTCGTAATAATAAATTAATTTTTTTTTTTTTAATGGTATAAAGTATCTTACTGTAGTTTGCGAGTGATTGTAGCATTTATTACATGCTATAATCTCGGAAGAGAGTTCATATTCGACTGTCAATTTTATTGAGGATAATTGTGTCATAGATACTGTACTTCTTTCTACATAGTATTATTATAAGTATTTGAAATATTCAACAGGTTGAAGATAACTTTGCTTTCTTGTTTTTTTTATACATTTAAATAGAATTTATAGCTTACATAATTAACATCACAGCCCGCATCGATACAAGCTTTAATGAATTCCGAAAATTTGGGCTTTGATAAGCACATCTCGAACATGGTCATGCCGTAATAGTAAGGAACATTGAGCTCTGCTCCTCTTGTTATGGCTTGATGAAATGCTATCAAATCCTTAGCTTCAAATGCTTCTAGCAGCTGGTCCTGAATTTCGTTATTTAATTTAGACATTTTTTCACTTGTTTCTCACTCAAAAGTTTAGCTGCAACTGTTTCAACTATTTCAATTAATGCTCCCTAAATCGAATCTGAAATAATACCCTATAATAATAATATTTAAATAAAAAACAAAAATAATATGCGAATAATATGCAAAATTTACGAAATAAAAAATAATGATTATTATTTTTTTTTTTTTAAATTTTATTTTTACATGAATTTGACAAGTTTAACATAATAATATTAATATTTATAATATTATCTAAATTAATTATAATAAAACACTCACATTATTATATACATAGACATACATATATACACATAGATATATAAATTCATATAATAGTGTATATATATTGCCGGCTTATTGCAGGCCTATCGACTGTCGTGTCTAAAATTCTTAAATTTATTTCCTATTATAATTCGTAGATTTATAAGTGTGCTGCAAAAAATAAAATTAATAGTCGATAATTTTTTATCAAGATTTTTCTAAATGCCTTGGTATACATATTCATGATTTACAATTATTATAAATTATGAGGTATTATAATTTTGTGACTTCGGAATATTTTTATAAAAGTGAGAATGATTTATTCGACTGGGTTATACCAGATAACCAAGAAAATTGAATGTTGTGTAACTTCCATGCATATGAATATTGTAGCCCGGATTTAATAAAATTTTCACAGATTGTCAATTTTATTCGAATATTTAAAAAAATATAATTCTAAAATATAATTCGTGTAATCCAATCATATGGCTACGTTCAATTTTTATAGATGGTGTGGGGTGATATAAACAATAGTATTGCTATTATGTTCTACCAGATGGTTAATTCATTTAAAACAGGAATTTGTAACGCCCTTTAGGAGGCATTGATCAGCATCGATAGCAGAATCCAAATATACAAATATGCTAAACTGTCTGTCCGTCTGTTTCAACTTGAAACTTGGTATACATATTCCCTATACCCATAAGCTTTATATAAGTCGATACCGGCCTGATCGCATCATATCATAGGATTGATCGGAAATGGTCTTATTTCAAGACACAGGGATATTAATAGTATATCAATGTAAATATGTATGTTTTATATTATAGATCTCAGAGTTGATTTTATGTGTTTCTTGGTCTTTCAAAAATATTTATTGTAGTTCCTTGATAATACTTCTTTTAATATACATACATACATACATAAATGTATTTATTTCATTCAATTTTATATCCTGTACCCATTGAAAATGGGTAAAAAAAGGTTATATTAACTTTCTGCAAATGTGCGTAACAGGCAGAAGAAGGCGTGGCAGACCCCATAAAGTACATATGTACATATGTATATGCATATATTCTTGCTCAGAACGCAAAGGACTTCCAAAGAATCCGAGCTAGAGACACCAAATTTGGTATGTAGGCTGCTATGTATGTATGTAGGCGCTATGATTTAATGAGTTTATTTCAAACCTTGGATCCCTCGCCCGTTCTCCCACAATACGCCAAAGAAAAGAGTTAAAAATACATTTAAATAGCTGAAAAATTTTGCGTTTGAAATTTTATTTCTCGGTGTACGCAGATTTTTGCTGTTAAGTGTATATGTACACGCACGCAAGTTATCCAACCCGTGAAACCAGGACACTTATGGCTTTCATAAACAATAATTTTAATCTCTGCATTAACCCGTGTCACCAGGCCACTTATGGCTTTCATAAACAATAGTTTCAATCTTTACATTTGCCTTTGTCTTTGCCTTTGGCTTTGAGATCCGATCTTGGTTCCTCAGCTAAGTTAAACAAATCAAAATTAAAGTAAACATCAACTTTCGTTCGAAACCGAATCAATTGCGCCTTTTTGAGTTTCAATTGTTCATCATATTGCATCTGTCAGCATTATTGAATTTCACAATAAGATGCGACAGTTTCGTCTTAAGCTTTTATTCTAAACATAAATTTAAGTTCAAAAGTTAAAAAAGAAAAGCTCTGTCCGAGGTTCGTTGGATTTGATTCTAGATTTGAAGAGTTAGTCCTAATTTGATCGAGAACGCGATCGGTCTCGAATCTTTAGAAAATAAGAAAAGTGTTTTGACGCGAGCGCCTCCAACGCTCAACTGTTGGCGTCGCTGACGTCTGACTTAGGTAGGGAAGAGTAGACACGAAGGCTTGGTTTCTACCGCCTAAGTGTCCCGACTTAGATAAGGAAGAGTAGACGAGAAGAGTAGGTGTAAGTTAGGGTAGTCCCGAGGAGCCTAATGTCGCTGGCGTCTCGCCGACGTACAAATTCTCTTGTAAGGCGGCCCTGATCAGACTGAGATCTGTACCCCGGCCAGAGACTTCTTTACAAGTGGCGCCCGAGCAGGGACGCTTAGGCGTCGGAATAAAGCCCCGACAACTACCACCAACTCGAGGACACCCTCCCTGTAATTTTTTTTTAAATTATTATATTGATATAAAATATACACACTAAAAATATATGTACACACATACATACACTCACAAAAAAAAAAAAAAATACACTCACAAATATACACACATACACACACACTCATATATATATATATATATATCTGAAATGAGGAGTAAGATATATATATGTATATCATAAGTATAGGCAGTGAAAGTGAAAAGTGTGCGCGTCGGCTATTCTTTGCGATACCCTAATAACTTAACGGAAGAAAAATACGTGGTTCGACGAAGGTGACGGCGAAAGAGGACGCGCCGATCACCTAACGGGCCACTCTCGAACACAAGTGCACGCGTGCAACGAACGTAGAGCGCGGGGGGGAGGGGGGGGTAGCAACGAGAAAAAGCCGTTGTACCCCGAAACGGAATTGCGTATATCAAAGCGAGCGGCGCGCGCGGGGTACAATACCGACAAGCGAGGTCGGTTGAGAACGCACGCGACTGAGAGAGTGCAGCTGAGCCTGCACAGTGGGACTTGGTCGGTTGAAAAGTAAAATAAAATTAAATTAAATTAATTTAAATTAAATTAAATAAAATTAATTTAAATTAAATTAAATAAAATAATTTAAATTAAATTAAATAAAATTAAATAAAATTAAATAAAATTAAATAAAATAAATTAAAATACTCAATCGACTGCGAGAGATCCTAGTTTGAATTTTTGAATAAAGAGAAAAAAAAGGAGAGAAAGAAAAAAAAAAGAAGGGAGGACCGCCGTAGTCGAAAATAATTTAATAATATAATTAAATAATAACATGATGGAGAAACCCGAGGCGTGCGGACCGGAGAAAGAGAGATGTGATAATCCGGGAGTGGAGACCAGTTGGGTCTACTACTGCCGTAAGGAAGATCTGGAAGGAGCCCTACAGGGGCTAGGGCTGGACGCCGAGGGAAAAGTCGATGAACTCCGCAAGACATTAGCTGCCTTCATCACGGGGGGCAAACACAGTCCGGTTATCTGGAACAAAATATCCGAGTGGGAGGCCCGGTTCTCGCGAGGAGCGGAGGTGACTGCTGCCACGCCACCGGCTTCAGGTGGCGGGAAATGGGCAACGGCCTCGTCTGGATCGGGAGCTGACGGGCGCCGTACGGAGCAACTCCCAGACCTAGTTTATCCCCTCAAGGTGTACGAAGGCCGGATCGTCGCTACCGTAAGGATCGGGCAGCGGATAATTACGGCGACAGTCGACACGGGGGCGACGCGGAGCTTCATAAGTGCAGAGCTCGCTGGAGCAATCGCCTCGGAAGGCGAGACAGTAGAGGCAGACGCCAGGATTAGATTGGCGGATGGGTCGACGGTGGATGTGAAGAACATCTTGCGGGTCCGAGTCGGGCTGGCTGGCGATGAGGCCACCATGGACTTGCTCATCTTGACCTCGATATTGGACAGGATCATCCTTGGGATGGATTTCCTGTACAAGATGGGCACCGTAATCCAGTGTGGGTCGGCGAAGCTAATTATGGATACGACTGACAAGAGGATACCTGCGGAGAAGAAGAAGGACACTCGGTACCGAAGAAGGCGTGGTGCGTCGGAGGATCGAAGAGGCAAGCCTCTGGAGACTGGTCAAGGGAAGTCTTCAGGGAAGGCTCTGCCAGTGGAGTCGACAAGGGAGACGCGTACGCCAGAAAAGGAGGAACGAGCAAAAAGAAGCCGTCAGCAGCCCCCGAAAGGTCAGGAGACACATTCGGGGCAGGCTGAGGTGACGAATCAGGGCCCAGGAGAGGCACTACCGCCTAAGTGTCCCGACTTAGATAAGGAAGAGTAGACGAGAAGAGTAGGTGTAAGTTAGGGTAGTCCCAAGGAGCCTAATGTCGCTGGCGTTTCGGCGACTTACAAACTCTCTTGTAAGGCGGCCCTGATCAGACTGAGATCTGTACCCCGGCCAGAGACTTCTTTACAGTGTTTTATAATTTTCGGGTTAATAAGAATATCGAAAAAGGTTTTTCAACTTTAAATAATTTAAAATAAAATTTATATTTTTTTTATTTAAAATTTCCGGAACAAAATTAATTCGCATGCATATAAAATACAAGTAAGATAACTATAGTCGAGTACGATCGACTATATAATACTCGGTGCCCAAGGATATAATATTATAGAGACGACTCTCAAATTTTGGTATTTGAAATGTGTATAACTTCCATGTTAATTATCCGATCTGTACCAACGGTCAGGCAAATATATTCTAACTATGTACCAAAAATTAAAATTAGTCATGTAGCTTGACTGGGTGTGGGTGCAGCCGCTGTCAAATCGTCAATAAATTTGTTTCTACTTTACACTCTTGTGTACTCTCCGTCAAGCGTTCGGCTTTTTGCCGAAGTGTTATGCGACCACTTGTCGCAAAGGCATTAAAACTGAGCGAGGCGAGTATGAGCGAGAGAATTTTTATTTCGGTATTATTACAGTTATATTTTATTCAAGAGTGCTGGGTATTTTAGTGTCGGGTGTACACGACTGTAGCTTTGCCTAATTGTTTATTTTATTTTAATAATTAAATAT
The DNA here is from genome assembly GCA_037044475.1 of Zaprionus obscuricornis. Lineage (NCBI taxonomy): Eukaryota > Metazoa > Arthropoda > Insecta > Diptera > Drosophilidae > Zaprionus > Zaprionus obscuricornis. The sequence goes on along the minus strand of JBAMBR010006146.1, from coordinate 41,338 downwards.
ATCATGTAAAATATATAAATTTTATATTAGTATATTTGAAAAATATATTACATATTTTCGTGGACCTTTTCGCATAATGCAATCATTTTTCTGACTTCACACTTAAGCTCATCTAAAATATTACATATGCCGTCTATACGTTTTTCAGCATTTTTTTCATTTTCTTTTTGAATAGAATTCTTTATTTTTTCTCGTATAATTTGCTGAGCATGATTAATAATTTCTTGATCAACAGTAAATTTTGTTTTTATCATCTCATGAGGAATATCAATTTGACTATCGCCACGTTCACTGTTACATTTACTATTATTATCCAAATTTTCTGATTCTGAATCGCTATCGCTATCGCTATCTCCATCTTCATTATCTGGATACCAATATTCTCCATCGTCATTTTCGATAGTCTTTATTTTGTATCTTTCTTCGTGTAGCTCGACCCTGTTGTTCTCGCCGGTAAATATAGATATATAGCAATATTTATATTCTGGATTAATTAATGTTAAAATATCATTCAAATATTTGCTCCACTTCCATCTGTTAAAGATGCCTTCATAACTATCAAGTAATTTTGTACGGCTTTTCAGGGTGTTCAGTTCCACTTGAGCCTGTAATGCCTGCAAAAGGAATTGAATAATTTAGACTAAAAAAAAACGAAACAAAAATATACAAAAAATAAATGAACTCACCTGAATATCAGTAACAGCCAAACCGTTAAGCAGATTTGTAATGATCATGACGACAAACATAAATATAATTAATACAACAGAGCTAAGGATGCTATTAAAATCTTTATCATCATATTGGGTATGGAACATCAATAAAGTTTTCTTTAATGTATTACAAAATATCTCTAAACTGATATAATCATAAATTGTATCTCTTGGTTTTGTCGGTTCGGCAAACATTATAAAAAAGATAATGGCAAAAGTAACCAAGAACACTGAATATTTTGCAAAGCTGACAATAAATGTTAAAGCAACTTTTCGCAACATGAGCATATGCGTCGATATAGAACATAAGAGGTAAGATACCTTAAGAACCATTACTAATATCATTAATGCAAGTATATAACGCTCAGCGTTTTCAGACCAAAAATATGCATATATGAAGGGTAGGACCGAAAATGGAATATTTAACCAATTGTATTTTTGATTAAAAAATATAAATGCTAAATGTTCAACAATAAATATATAGATAAATAAACAAGCGCAGATAATTGGTATAATCCATTTAAAAATCTTGTGATCGAGAGGTTCAGGAAAACGCAAAAGGGCTAAAATTCCCATGGTAATTAAAAATAAAATGCATATAGCAAGATGTGTCTTAAAGAAGAATGAAACATGTTGCCATTTAAATTGCAGAATGCATCTGATCAATGGATGTTGTAGTAATGGACGAAGTTGCTTACTGTTCGCAATGTAGGCAATTGGCGCCATATCTAATTTATTATCGGAATTCGTTAGGTTTATGTAGTTCAGAATAATCTCTGTTTCATCCTTGCTATGCACCTGTTCACGGCTTATGATGCAATGATCAAAATGTTCCTCTAGTAGCTTTACATCGATACCTTCAATGGCAAGTCCGTTTTCTTCACCCACTGCTAGCCTAGCACCTTCACGCAATAGTACACGAATAGCAATCTCATTTCCAAAATGGACAGCATAATGCAATGGACAAAAGTCACATTCGTCAGGTGTATCGATTAAATCAGAATTATCTTCTAATATCTTAATAAGACATTTTTCGTATTCATCGACCATACTTAAGCGCCTTAAATGCACTTGCATTATCATGAAGTCAAGTATATTGCCCTTAGATTGTTTTTGGAGCGCGTCACTATCCAGAATGGATTCCACGGTAGACCAGCTATCTTCTAGAATGGCTTTTTCAATGATACTTTCATTAGCATGTGGTGTTTCCTCATTTAGCATTGCGAGAACTGATTCCAATGCATTTGGCGTGTTTTTATTAATATGTTCCATAAGTATCTTTTCATGCATTATTTTTCGATCCCAATTTTTGATATGTTCATATTCTTCCAGAGTTTTCAGAAGCTGTTCACTTTTCATGTTTATAAGATGACGAATAAACAGATCATAAGGAATTTTTTTTCCCCCTTTTTTTATTTCTTGTAACAAATAGTTAAGACCCTCGCGATAGTGTTCCAATTTTAATAATGGACTTTGGAGAAATGTAACTATCAAATTGTGACGTTGTTCCTTCGTAAGTAGCTCCGATTGTAGTACATGCTGCAATGGTGCTTTATCGTCATCATCTGGACTATTGGGGGAGGCTCCATAATTAAGTAGTTCACGGATGCAAGCAATAACAAATTTGTTTTTTCCTTTTTCGAAACTCTTAACAAGTTTGGTAAGAGCAGTTTCATCATCATACAAATGATCCACCTTCACTTTACTGCTTTGCTTTAAAAGCGCATTTAAATTATCGGGACTTTTGGAGTCCACAGCATAGTGAATAGCCGGCTTATCATCATTAGTATTAACCTGAAATATTTGTACATACATAAATATATTTTGTTTATTTTATATATAAAGTATCTCTTGTCGTTTGCGAGTGATTGTAGCTTTCATAATCTCGGATGACTGTTTTTATTGAGGATAATCTTGTCATAGATAATTCTTACTGTACTTCTTTCTACATAGTATTATTATAAGTATTTGAAATATTCGACAGGTTAAAGATAACTTTGCTTTCTTGTTTTTTTATACATATAAATAGAATTTATAGCTTACATAATTAACATCACAGCCCGCATCGATACAAGCTTTAATGAATTCCGAAAATTTGGGCTTTGATAAGCACATCTCGAACATGGTCATGTTGGTTTCGTCGTAGTAAGGAACATTGAGCTCTGCTCCTCTTGTTATGGCTTCATTAAATGCTATCAAATCTTTAGCTTTAAATGCTTTTAGAAGCTGTTCCTGAATTTTTTCTTTTGATTTTGACATTTTTGCACTTGTTTCTCCTACAATGGTTTTATTAAGACTGTGCCTCTCATTGTATAAATTAAATAAATACAACTTGTCTTGCGGTTGGGATTGTGTACCCCTATGATAAAACTAAAATAAAAAATATAAAATTGTAGCTTCTGAAGTTAATAAGAAATACATTCATTTTATTATACTCTGTTATATTTCATAATTGAATCATGTTCGTTATATAATTTATATATATATATATATATATATATATTGTATTTATATATATTTTATATACTTTTTTTTTAAATTATTATTATTTTTTTTTTTGTATAACTATGCTTAATATCCATTGAGTCACTTCACATATTTATATATGCTAATTATATAATAAATAACAGAACAATATTAATGATTATATGTATATTTAAAACAAATTTACTGAGTTTAAATATATAGTTAAAATATGTTTTATTGGTCGTCGTGTAAAAATTTGGTACAGATCGCATAATTAACATGGAAGTTATACACATTTCAAATACCAAAATTTGAGAGGCGTCTCTATAGCGTACGCTTGCCTGCAATTCTCACCCCACACACCGCAACATTAACTTAGTGTTTTTTCTTCTTCAAACTTGTAAGAAGTGTGGCTCAGTGGTCAGAGGGTTGGACTTACGTGCGAGAGGTACGCGGTTCTATTCTTGGGGAAATTACTTTTTTTTTTTAATTTTTATTTTTTAAATCACAATATAACTAAATATTATAAAATAAATATAGAATATAGCTTTGGGCACCGAGTATTATATAGTCGAGCATACTCGTCTAAAGCTTTCTTACTTGTTTTTTATTTAGATTTCATTTTAATTATTTATATTTTATATTAGTATATTATGGCTTAGTCTCATCTGTTAAATTTAACCAAAGTCATATTTTATATCCTGAACTTCCTTGAAATCAGCAATTAAATATTTATACCCGGTATGCATAGTATATAATGATATTATAATGACTTTGTGTGTTTGTATGACTGCACAAATTCTCTTAACTATAAGAGCTAGTACAAATAATTTTGGTATATAGATTGCTGTATAGCTGTACAGGGTTTTGATAGTGCTAAAAGAAAAGTAGGATATCTAGGAAGAAGTTTCATCCAGGTGTCCGTACAAAGACATTTGATTACAACTTATTTCTACATGTTTGAAGATCATGATTAGTATAAATGAATGCTTTATTAATATAAAATTAAATATATCGAAATATAATAATTATTTAATATTTTTAATAAACTCTTCTGGAACTTTCTGTGGCCGACTCACCTTTTAACTCTTTTAATATATTTAACATAATTTCCATTTTATTTTCTATATTTTCTTTCCGCTCATGCTGAGTTTTTTTTTTGGGATTTTCACGAATTATTTCCATAGCTTTATTTATTGTTGTTTCGTCTACTTTCAAAAACTGATCAGCAGAAAAAGTATTTAATATATCAAAACAATTACGTTCGATATCAAATTTTGAATTAATTTCATTTGACATTAATTCTGAAACATTTTTTCTGTTTTCATTATCGTCACATATAAATTTATTGTGTTCATTATTGTCGATGTTATCAAGACTTTCAATGCTCTCGGTTCTGCGTCTCAGATTATTAATCTTAAATGTATTTTTCTGATTAGGGAATATGGATAAATAGCCAAAATCCGAAAAAACTTTTGGAAAAATGATTAATAAACAATTGCGCCATGAGCCATTTTTGATTATTTGTCTCTCATAGCTTTCCAGCAGTCTTATGCGACTTTTTATAGAGTTTAACTCTGCATGATCCCGTAATGTCTAAAAAAAAAGTTAAGGGGAAAACAATAATTTAAATATAATCAAATATAAATATTGTATAATTAAGTTACCTGAATTTCACTGACAGCCAAACCATTTAGCAGATTAGTAATAATCATTACACAAAACATAAATAGAATTATAACCATAGACAAAGGACTATTAAATTCAACTTTATCATATTGGGTATGAAACATCAAAATAGTTTTTACAATTGAAGTAATAGTAGTATTAAAGTTAAAATAATTTTTAGAAACAAGCGAATTTTTTGGTTGAGAGAAGATTGTAAAAAAACACATAGCAAATGTATATAAAAATATTAAATACTTTACAAAGCTAACAATAAAGGTAGCAGCAACCTTTCGCAACATGAGCATATACAATGATATAGAACATAAAAGGTAAAATACCTTAAGGGTTACTATAAATATCATACTTGCAAGTATATATCGCTCAGCCTCATCGTTGCAAAAATATAAATATGTAAAGGGTATTACCGAAAATGGAATATTTAACCACCAGCAATTGTTTGGATTTAAAAATAATACTGTTAATAATTCAACAATAAATATATAGCCAAATAATATAAAGCAAATAATTGGCATAATCCATTTAACAATTTTTGGTTCGGGAAAATGTAAAAATGCTTGAATTCCCATTACAATTAATAGTAAAATGTTGATTGCAAGATTTAGTTTAAAGAAGAAGGAAATATTCTGCCACTTGAGCTCCAGAAAGCATGAGATCAATGGATGATGTAGCAATGAAGAGAATTCCTTATGGTTAGCCATATATGCAACTGGTGTTATATCCAATTCATTTTCTAGATTTGTTAAATTTATGTAATTCATTTTAATTTCATATTGTTTATGGCTGGGGTTTTGTGCTGTGCTACTTGTTATGCAATGATCAAAATGTTCCTCCAGTAACTTAACATCAATATCTTCAATGGAAATCTTTCCATTATTATCGAATAAGCCCAATCGTGCACCATAGTTTAGCAATACACCAATCGCAATCTCATTTCGATACTTGACAGCATAATGCAATGGACTATTATGCTTGCCGTCAAGCGTATCTAGTAATTCTGGATGATCCTTCACTATTTTCGTCATACAGTTTTGATATTCACAACGAATAATTGAATTTTCCAATGGTGCTTGCGTTATCATTAGCGTAAGTATCTCACCCTTGGGCTGTGCCCTGAGAGAGTCACAGTTTAGCAAAGATAATACGGTAGACCAACTACCTTCGGTAATGGCTTTTTTGACAATATATTCATTATCCTGTGGTCGACGCGAGTCTAACATAAAGCAAAGTGTTTCAAGTGCATTTGGCGTTTTTTTATTGATGTGTTCCATAAGCAGCATTTGGTGCACAATTCGTCGATTCCAATTTTTGATATCATTTTGATATTGTGCCAAAGTTTTAATTAATAGATCTGGTTTCAGACTTATCAGATGACGTATCATGAAATCATATGGAATTTCCATTTGTCCATTTAATATATTCTTCAATACGTAATTCAGTCCATCGTGATAATCATTCGCATTCAATAATGGTGTCTTCAGAAAGGATAATACCATTTCGAAGTGGCTGCTCTTAGTTAGGGTATCAGTTTCTAATAAGATCTGCAACGGTGTTTTACCTTCTTGATCAGGAATATTTGGAGATGCGCCAAATTGTAACAAGAATTTAACACAATTATTGATTCGAGTTGTTGACTTTTTCTTCAGACTCTTTACAAGCGTTGCTAATGCCGTTTCACCTTCATATATATGATCTAAATTTACTTTGTCACTACGATTTAGCAATATAAGAATATTACCCGGAGTTTTTGAGTCAACTGCATAGTTAATGGCAGCTTTTTTACTATTAGAATTTACCTAAAAAAAAAAAAAAAAAAAAAATCGCAGAGAACTCAATCTATTGATCAATCAGTCAATATTAAATTTAATCAACTTACGTAATTAACATCACAACCCGCATCGATACAAGCCTTTATAATTTCAGTATATCCAGGAGTTGAAAGACATTTCTCGTACATAGTCATTTGGTCGTCATCATCATTATAAGGAACATTGAGTTTTGAGCCTGAATTTATTGCACGAGTAAATTCCTCACAATCCTTAGCTTCAAATGCATCTTTCAGCTTTTGCTGAGCGTCCCTATTTTCTTGTGACATTTCGTTCAACTGTAAATGCTGTAAAAACGACTACGCCTTTTATAGGGATTTTATAACGCAGTTCTACGAATTTTGTACAATTTTTATGGCTACCCCTATATTATATATTATAAATTATATATTATAAATTAAGTGATTTTATATTTTAAAATAATAATATTAATGGATACATATTTCTTATTGTGCATTTCAGTATTTTTAATTTTTTTTTTTTAGTATGTAAAACTTAATATGCTAATTTTTTGGATATATAGAAATATTGCCTATAGGGTATAGTCTTATGGGCACACGTTTTTCATATTATTATATATATATATATATTTTTTTTTTAATTATATACCATCATAAACATTGATTGAGTTATTCAAACAATTTATGTATTATTATTTATTAATTTAAATTTCCAGTTAATATTATTCAGATATATATTTATAAAACAATTTGTTTATTATATATAAATATAAATAAATAATTACACATAACTTTTTATTTGTTTCTAATGCACATGCCCATATATTATTCATTGTACAATGTTTACCAAAATATACGATACATCATCATATTATAAGTTGAATTAATATTGTTTAACCTACATCAAAATGAATACAGTAGCTATACTACATCCGAGTAACAGGGCTACCGAGATAAAATCTTGGCCTCGAAACTAAAAAGTTGCGTCCTCCCTTTTCACATAGTAGTTAATAATAATCTATAAATTTTATTAACTATCTTCCTAACTGCTAGGAAGCATATTAAATATTGAAGCAGTTCATTTTAATTTTTTTATATTGAATGATTAAAATATGAGGAACGTTTGAATTAATCACTTGGAAATTTCTTGGAAATTTCACTAAATTTCTTGGGAAATACGGGTTCCTTTTGAGAATTCCATCACACTCGATATATCTTTCAACGGCATTTTCCAGTAATATTGTGTGAAATATCATTATAAATTTCAAATTTGGAAAAAAATTGAAACAAGTTAGAAAACTATATTAAAATGTGTTCGACTGTGCGATTCCCGGTACTATGATTTCTGGGACTATGATTTGTGGCTATCAAAAGAATTCAAAGGAATTTTGACTATTTTGGCTTCTTATGAACAATTCGATTCTGTGGTTCCTTGGGCTTTGGTTATTTTAAATTACTTTCTTACTGAAGAGTAAATAAATTTATTTATTAATTTGTAAAACGAAAAATCATAAATAGAAATTTTTATAAAATGTTATGTAAATAAATTTGTTTATTTTTTTTTCAAAATATATATTTAAAATTTTTCATTTAATTTGAATTCTATAATTTTATAAAATTAAAACTATTTATTTATGTAATTCAAAAAAAAGGAAAATTTGCAGAAGCGATTTTTCAATAAAATGCAATAAAAAAAAAAAAAATTAAATTATCTTATTGAGAATAGGAGTTTTATGGTAAATCCATTAAAAAAAAAAAAAATTGTTTTGTTATATGTTTTTACATGATGGCAACAAATTTGTATGCATGTCGTCAATGTGCGTGAGAATTTAAATTGATTTTCATTAAAAAATGTACCAAATGCGACATATTATTGTTGCATGGGGGAAGGGGCAGAGGGGGGGGGAGGGCTTGGATAAGTGTGTGAAATGCCTCACCGCGCAAGTGTTTTCGACACACTGACAAATTGAAAAACTGGGAAACTGGGAAACTGGCAAATAGCAAACTGGCAAACTGGCAAGTTGGCTCTCAAGTCGTTGTCAAGTGGTAGGCTAGGCACCCGGCATACAGTGTGGCACTTGTTTATGCATATTAAGATGCGGATGCCCGGATGCTAACTTAATTTGACTAACTAAGGAACGAGAACCCTTCTCTTTAGATTCTCTTCATTTTGCATGTTTGTTGCGTGTTGTTAATGGCCTTAATAAAAAATGTAACATTTTGATTTAATTTAATTGAAATTCACGCCACTCGAGCAACTCCATTAGGCAGAAACGTGTCCAAACGCAACTCAAATCAAATTACCAACAATTGGCAAAAAAGGGCGATGCAGAGAAGTAGTGATGCAGGGGAGTCAGAGAGTTGGGGGGGAAACAGAAGGCAGAAGGCAGAGGTGGCTCAATAAATATTGTCAAAACACTTGTCAAATGGCTAAACAAAGGGCTGGGCCAAGTAAATACGCTATTGGATACAGTTGAAGAGGCTCAGGTCTATAGCCTAAAGCCTTGAGTGGGCGTGCCTATTGACACTGTACAAAATTAAGCAACTCCAACACAGCTGGAGATTGAGCAGGGGTACCAATATAATGCTTAGTTTACTGGATACTTCAGGGGTTGTGGGGTGTTGCGTCAGAGAGTAAGAGAGTAAAGGGAGTAAGGGAAGAATTGGAAACCGTCTGCAAATCAATTTGATTCGATTTAAATTTAAAAGCATCTGCAAGCCGTCGTCTCAGTGAGTGCGTTTCTTCAACTTTGCATTCATGCTCTTAAGCTTCATCTCTCTATTGCTCTCTCTATCCCGGTCATTCATTCATTCATTCATTCATTCATTCATTCATTCATTCCCTCATCATCATTCTCATCCTCAAGCTTCATTGGCGTTGATCTTGCGCGTGATTTTCATGTTAAGGTCACGTGCCGTCGACGCGTGCCATTGACATAAGTTTCCAGTTTCAAGTTGTAGTCGCTCTTAAGTAAGTGGAACGCACAGTATAGACAGCCACCATTGGAGATGCGTTGCGCTGAGTGAATGACTGACTACTGGAGCGGGTGTCCTACAGCCTGCAGTCTACAGTCAACTGGCCACTATGCATGACCACATGAAAAGGGGTCGTTGTACGTTGTACGTTGTAAGCTATATTTTTTTATTTGGTTGTGACATGTGTGCAGGCCTGCGTGTTAAATGTTTGATTTAGCTATCAGTTTAATTCTATTAGTCAAACAGCTTTCTACAATTTTTCTCGTTGTGCTGTACGTATATTCTCTTTACACTCGTGTCGTTGATACTGCTGATGTCATGTCGATAAGTACAAAACAATTGAAGCACATGTCACTAGACGTTGAACAGCCAAGTTGATGTCGTCCTTATTTGACTTGGTATTGAATCAATATATTAAATAAATAAATTTAATTTTTATTTATTTTATTTACAAAATTTGCTTCAATTTTTATATAGAATTTAATGTTAATAAAAATTATTATATATATTTTTTATTTTAATTTCTATATTTATAATATAATAAATATTAAATAAGAATAAAAAAATATATATTCTTTAAAAAATCCAAAATATATTATAATACAATAAATATTATAATTTATAATATATAAATTAAAAGTAAAAAACATATATAAAAAAAATATTCTTAAAAAAATTATTAAAATATAAAATTATATCCTAAATATTTTATTAATCGAATTTAATTGAATCGAAAAAAAAAAATAAATAAATATTGTTTCTAACTTTTTTCTATGTCTATATTTAATGGTTGATAAATAATAAAAATAATTTACGTTTGTTTTAATTTTTTTAATAAATATATTTCTTATTTTTTTTTTAAAAAGAAAAGACGCAAAATTAAAAATAAAATTTTTTTTTTATATTTTAAAGTATAAAATTAAAAAAAAAGGTGTCATCACTTTTTTTGAGAAATAATTTTTTTTGCTTAAAAAAAAAGCAAATAATGTATTTAATTTTTGTTTTTAATTTTATTCTTTGTCTATATTTAATGGTTGATAGATATTAAAAATAATTTACATTTATATTTTTAATTAATATATTTCTATTTTTTTTTTAAATAGACAAGTTTTCTATAAGATTCTACAAAATAAAAAAATTAAAATTTTTCTTATATTTTAAAGTATAAAATTAAATAAATGTTTCTTCAATTTTTTTTTTGAGAAATATTTTTTTTTTTGCTTAAAATTATTCATTAGCTGCTCATTAAATCTAAAAGTAGCATAATGTATTTTTTAATTTTATTTAATTTATATTCTTATTTTATTTATACTCTTAAAATTCATATAAATCTTTTAAAATTCATATTATGCTTACGATTTATTTGTGCAAATTTAAAAGAAACATTATTAATATAATTGATAAAATAAACATATTTCCGCAATTTAAATAGAATAGTTTTACAATTGCCTCTTATCATCAATAAAATATGTTCGATTAGAACTTTTCATCGATTTGTCCAATTGCAAAACTTTGCAAATTGCAATAAAAGTCAAATTTAACATCCTGTCATATGTGTCGTCTTACACCTGTGACGACAGAGGCAACGCTTCATGTTCATATATTTGGTGAGAGTAACTTTTCAACTTCAACTTTTTGTAAGATGTCGCGTTGACTTTGCCATCGTCGAAGCTGTCGCGGACGCCGTTGTGTCGTTGAGGTGTCAATACAATATACAAAAGATGCGCTCTGACACGCATCTGACGTTTATTGCCCCAAGGAACTGAGGCGAACAAGTATTTTGGTGCCCAAATCTCAGACAAGAAAAGCTTTATACACATACACAGAAACATATGCACACATGCTGAGAAACATATGTATGTGAAAATTGTGTACATGAAAAATGGTAAGCGAGACATATGTATGTTATGTTGGCCGGAAGAGACTGAGACAGGAAGACAGCCAAAAAGCCGAAAGATTCGTAACTCGTGACTTGTGATTCGGCATTCGGCATTCGTCAGTCATCAGTCGGCACTCGCGATTTTGTATTTTGTGTAAATATTTATCAATGTGTTATTTCTTTCACAAGTCAATATTGTAAAAGTAAACATAAGGGGAAGCAGAAATTGTCATTGGGGTTTATGGGGAGGGGGGGATAGTATGGACTCTATTTTAAGTGGTACAGCTGACATTTGGGTTTAAAATTTCTCATGCATTGGCGTCAACTTGTCCAAACACTTTTGCGTTGCTTTTCTTCACCACACAAATATTTGAAGTGTTTCAAATTTCACAAAAAAAAAACAAAAAAAAATCAAAAATAGAAAAAAAAAAACAAACAAAAAATAAAATACATTTTTTAAAGTGCTATAAAACAGTCGCAGTTCGTTTTTTTTTTAACCCACGATAGATGCGTCCGAGTGTTGCCAACTCGCTCAATGGATTTTTTTTTGTGCGGCATGCGTTTTGTGTTTCAAGTTTTGCAGCATGGCGTGTCACAGTCTCAACAGAGTGGACGAGTGAGCTGAGCGGGCGGTTGGTCGGGCGTTGTACAGGTCAGAGCAGTGAGGCGTGCCATGCTCAAGTATGTGCTTCAAAATACAAAAATTTTCAGCGCATTTCGCGTTATTAACACGTAGTAGCAGTAGTAGGTGCAACCGCAGCGAATACTCTTCGCGTCAACCAAGGGTTGGCGCGTTGGCACCAAGGGAAAAATATGCTTATGCTTCATGGCATTGAGGTTTGTCTTTCGGGTGGTTCTTGGACTGTTGCCTGCAATAGTCCGCTGACACTGTGTAATAAGGAGTTTTCATGGCCTCTTGAACGTTTACGCTTACCAAGCGAGGACATTTTAATTGAGAGTGTTGCCAGAAGGACGACAACGACAACGACGACGTTGCGAAGAAGAAGAAGAAGAAGAGCAAGAAGAGCAGAGTACGACAACTTGCGGTACTTGGGCAGCTGCGTTCACATTAAGTGCAACTCTCGCCTCTTACTTCTCTACTTATGTTTCTCTCCCCCCTCCCCCCCCACAACAAGTTCTCTAGTTCGCTTTCTACTACTCACTTTTTAGTAACGGCTTGTTGACTTGATTCTACCAGAGACTTACCCTGGCCATTCTCTGTTATTTCACTGCAGGTGTTGATGGATGAAATGTGTCCAAGTGCCTTCCAAATGCAAACTTATTACAGCTAAAAAATTTCGACTGTCACTGTATAAAACCTAAAGAAAATTCCTAGTGCAAACATCTTAGGCTACAGTTACAGACGGTTAAGTATGTTGAAGGCGGTCAGTTGCTGGGAAGGAAATGAAAAAAAAAAAAAAATGTCCTTTGAATAGATGCTTAGAGTGGCTGCCTTAATGATAAACTGAAAGTTTAAGTGCAAGGATGGTCACCCCAAAAAAAAAAAACAAAAAGAAAAACTCTATTTGTAAGTCGCCTGGTAATTTGCTTTGAACTTCCTGCTCTTAGCTGTAAGTGAAAAAAAAATTTAAAGTAAAAAATTGAAATGAGAAAAAGAAAATAATGAAAAAAATTATTATTAAATTATTGTGATAAAAATAAATAAATAAAATAAAATTAAATAAAATAAAATAAATATTTTAAAATATTTAAATTAAATTCTAATATTTTAAAATATTTAAATTAAATTCTAATATTTTAAAATATTTAAATTAAATTCTAATATTTTAAAATATTTAAATTAAATTCTAATATTATATTTCAGCACCTGTTCATTTAATTCTGACAAATATTTAAACATAAAACTGACAAAATCATTTTAATGAAATGCAAATGGCAAACAACAAAATTTAAATTTAAATTTTATGTCTTCATTAGCAGTAAAAATCGTCAAACACACAGAAACACATACACATCCACATACACATATAGACAGAGAGAAAGAGAGTGTGAAACCAGCTAACGAAAGTGTTAATATATTAGGCTAAATAGTGTGATAAAAACAGGGTAAGGCTACAACAACAACAATAACAACAACATGAAGTCATTTAATTTATAAGCAATTGCCGTTTGGAGGAAATTTTCCCTTATAGTCGACAAGGGAAGGCATCATTAATTTGCTCTTTAAGGGGTAAAAGAGGTTGGCGGGAGTTTGTGTGTGTGTGTGTGCGACAGCAACGTCGACAATTGCCAAAAATATTTACAGCCAAAACAGACGCACAGTCAACAACAACAATAACAACAACAACAATAGCAGCAACAGCAGCAGTAACAACAACAACAACAACAACAACAATCATCAAAGTTCTCATCAGCTTCAGCTACTGCTACTACGTTCTCAATCTCAAAATGCTGAGAATGACGACCAAAAGTTGCTCCCAGCGGAGCAAAAGAAGTCGAAATGAAATCAGCAGAAAATTCAATGAGCAGTGCACAGCAGCATGCAGTGTGTCTGTGTGTGTGTGAGACAGAGAGAGGTAGAGTGAGAGTAAGAGAGAGGCAAAATACTCAACTCAGACGACGTTCTGGCAGCTGCCAAAACTGGCGGTGGTTGATGACTGCAATTGATGGCCCGCCCGCCCTACCGCTCGACAGTCCAACCGTTCGTTCGTTCGTCCGTCTGTCTGTCTGTCTGTCCGCCTATTCTGACTGTACGCCTGCCCGCCCACATCGTTTGTAAGCGAAGGGGTTGTGATTTCTGTTGCGTTCTTTATGTTTCTCGTTGTGCTTCTTCTTGCTATTGCTGCTGTTGTTGTTGTTGTTGTTGTTGTTATTATCCTTCACATTGCGTGTGTGCCGAATGTTATCAGCTGCTTAAGCTAAAGGGCGAGTGGGTGGGTACAGTGGCAAGAGTCCGAGGTTGAGGCACAGATAGAGAAAGTATAAGAAAGAGCGAGAAGGTAAATGGAGGTCGCTTGATTATATGTTGTTGTTGTTGTTGTTGTTGCTGTTGTGAGTTGTGCTGTGACGTGCAAATGCCAGAAAAATATTATGTGACATGATAAATATTGCACGCTGGGGGATTTTTTTTTTTGCTGCTGCTGCTGCTGTTGTTGTCAACATCATTGCCGAAATAATATGACAGATTCATTTATGGCTACGTGGCCTGACAACGATGATGATGATGATGATGATAATAATGATGATGAAGACTGTTGCTGTTATTGTTGTTGTTTTTGTTGTTGCTACTGCTGTTGTCACTGTGATTGTTGATTTCGCATAGGCGTTGCTAAAGATGATTCTGCGGTCGCAGCGTGTGTTTTGTTTATGGTTTTGACATTTTCAACATTTATGCGTCAATGCTGATGATAAAGAAATAAATAGTATAATATATCAAACCATATACAATTTTGTTGTTGTTGTTGTTGTTGTTGTTGTTAGGGTAAATATCTTATATATATGCTTGATTTGTTTGAGTTTAAGCCAAGATCGTTAAATTATTTTTTGGCAATTTTCTTCTTTTTTTTTCAATTTAAATAAATTCAAATAAATTTTTGAATGATTTTATTATTATTATTTTTTTTTTTAATTTTAAGAGTTATCATAGTAATTTTTAAAATATTTAAATTTAAAGAAATATATTTAAAGCCCAAAAAAAAAAAATAATAATGAGAAATACATTTTTCTATTTGGATCTCAAACTATTTTTTAATAATAATAATAATTAAATAATACATATTTTTTATTTAATAAAAATAAGAAAAAAATTAAAATATAATTAATTATAATTATCAAAATTTAATTATTATAATAATTATTAAATTTTCGTAATATATTTAAATTAATATAAATAAAATATATTTTTGAATTTCTCAAGTCTCCTAAAAGTATGCTACAATTTTCTTAGTTCAGCTAAACAATTGCCTGTTACTATGAACTTGGCTTTAATGCCATCAATAAATTAAACTAAATATTGAATTTACTCTGACACAGTTTTAACTGTAAAACTAAAATTATTTGAAATTAAGTTTAGCCACTCACAAACCAATGTCAATCATTAATCATTTGTGGAATATCGTAAACAATAATATGCTATTAGCAATTAGCAATCATCAGAGACGACATAACGAGGAGCCAAGGTCAAATTTCGGGTTTTTTTGGGCAAAAACAAAAAGTTACTAATTTCCATAGACAGCAAAAACCTAAAATGGGTCAATGTTTTGTTTATGCTTTTGTTATTTGTGGGTGTTATGGGTGTTGCGAGTGCTATGTTATGTGTGTTGTTGTTGTTGGTGTTATCAACAATATGCGTGTTGCATGTCTGAATGTTAAATATTCGCATCCACAAGTCATTGCCAATCAAATAATTAGAGTCTGGCAATGCTGGCCAAAAAAAAACAAAAACAAAAACAAAAAAATGAGAGTCCACAGTTCTGACCAAATACACATAGACAATGCGCCGGCATGAGAATGTCTATGTATGTGTGTGTGTTTGTGAGTCTTACAAATAACGCGCAGAATCGCTCTTTTGTCGTCGCAATATATACTATATATATATATATATGTATATATAAATAATCTATATAGTATACACAAATGGCAGACAACAAAAAAGTTCAACGTAATACACTCAAAAAAAAATAAATAACAAAATAAAATATATAGAAAAAGTTAAAGAAGTAACAACAATATGAAATAACGTTGAGAAAGAAGAAAACAAAAATATTGAATAAAATATTACGCATATGAAATGAATAGAAAAAAGTTTTTGTAAACACTTTTTTTTGTGGGGGGCCAAGTACTAGTCAATGACATTGAATAGTTAATTCTACCGCTCTTCCCCCCACTCAACCTTATTAATATTTTATGTCTGGGAATATATATATTTGTGAGAGTAGAAACATGAATTTTGAGTATTAGATTTAGTTACATGTTTTAGTTTCATTTGCCACATGAAATTTAAATAATTGAGAATTTATGTTTTGTATGTTGCTTTTTGTGGCATTTGTGGCAGCTTCAAGGATTTCTCCCTCAAGCATTTTATTGTATGAACTTGAATATCATTTAAGTTTATTTCTGTTTTACAGCTACTTTCAAGGTCATTTCATCATGTTCATCTTGACTGATACATATATTTGTATATACATATGCATAACAAGCTTTACTCAATAGTTAGTCTTGGCTACAAATATTAATAATTTATATTGACTATGAATATATGTATATATATATTACTTAATTATTTAATGCTTATAATCTATGTTGAATCTAAAGTGTAACAGCAGAAAATTCAAATTAAAATAAATTTATATTTATTATCTTAAATTTTATGAAATTTTTATATGAAATTTCAATTTATTTCAATTGTTAAAAATCTTAATAAATTTAAACATTTTTATGTCATTTTAATAATAGTTTTAAAATATTTGAAATAATATATAAAGAGTTTCAAATTTATTTTTATATTATTTAGTATTTATTTCAATATTTTTTAATAAATAATTCTTTTTTTTTTTATAAATAAATTTAATAATTAAATATTTATATTTTTATATTCTTATTTTATAGCAACTGTATAATATTTTTATAATTTTAATACAAATATTTACATAAAGGATGACATTAGCCTAAAGTCTAATTAGCTTGAAATTTGATTCTAGTTAAATTACAATTTTACAAAAAAATATAAACAATAATATTTATTTTTGCATATTTATTAAAGTTTATTGCTTCTAAAATCTTTAAAAATATTTTTATTATTATTTAATTATTTAACTATTAAAAGAAATTTTTCTCTAAGAGTTTATTGCTCTAGGCAAAATTAAAGAAATATTTCTGGGAATTTTTCTATGAGATCGTTATATAAGAAAAATAATAATATCCATAGCATACTTTTAAGATCACATAAAAATTGTTTTTATTTAGTTTTATTTACTTAATAAATAAATTTTTAAAAAAAACTTAATAAATAAATTTTTATTTAGTTTTATTTTATTTAATTTAATTAATTTTATTTATTAATTTATTTAATTTTAATTAATATTTAACTCCCCATCAAACTGAAAATAAGGTTTGGTCCACATAATATCTGTATTCATTGTGTTGTTAAGGTACGTTGAGAAGTACTGTTTCTTCACTTAATAATAAAAAAAAAAAAATTTTATTTATTTAGGAAAATTCAAAAAAATTCTTATTAACCTAAAAAAATCAAGAGTCTCGAACGATACGTGTAAAATTCTGAAATCCATAAAGCCAATAATATTAAACCGTGCAATGCTCATATCCGAGCACCCCCATAAAATGCCGCCTCACCCATGCGAAATGTTTACGGCATAAAAAAAGAAAAAAAAAAAACAAAAATCAAGCAAAGCACGTGTCCTTTTTTTTTATGATATTGTTCGCATGTCGAGCCGGACGCGTGAATAATTTTGTTGCAGGACCTTTGGTCACGCTGTGAATCAATCTTGCGGCACAGACAGGAAGTAAACAGATCTAACAGTGTTCAAGTTCGAGACTGTCAAGTTTCTGTGTGTCGCAGCTGGATAAATGCAATTTTCAATGCATTGAGATTTTTCTTGTTCTTCTTTTTCTTTTTTTTTTGTAACTTTTCTATTGCCATTCTATTCTTTTTTATGATGCAGATATAATTTTTAATGGATCTTTAAGCAAACAAAAAAAATGAAAAAAAAAAATAGAAACCTGCTACGGAAATCAGCTAACAGCTGTGAGGCCAAACATTTCCATTTTCCTTTCTTTACGATTTTTTGTTTTTTTTGGTTTTGGTTTTGTTTGTATCATTTTGCAGGTTACACAAACAAAATGGAGCATGCCAAAGCATTTTGTTTGGGGGTTGTTTGGGCCCAGAGTCAGAGCCAGACCCATCGCCAGTGGCTGTGGCAGAGTCAACGTCAGACCTGTAGCCCCAGCTAAAGACGAGGCACGGAGACGAGATGCCAGACACAAACTATTAGCGTTTAGTGCGCATGTTTAAGAAAAAAACCTTACCGTCACTGCTCGCAGTGTAAGGCAAACAAACAACAACAACAATAACATGAAGAAGAAGAGCCAACAGCAACACTTAAAAGTGGTTGCAACCCTGCGTAACGTTACTTCTTTTCAGTTTTTTTTTTTTTTTGTTTTTTTTCCTTTCAATATCCACACGCGTCGCGTTCTTTTTTGCGCCATTTGTATTGGCATTTTGCAGCGCGTGCTCCAATAAGAACAAAAGAAATTCCCATTTATGTTTGTTTGTTTGTTTCTTTTTTTTTTATTTATTTTTTTTGAGTTTTTGTTGGCTCTGCCATTTCCGCAGTCGACAGCCAAAGGTTATTGAAATGGCATTGCGTCTGTTTTTTTTTTTTTTTTGGGGCTTGTTTGGTTCAAAAGTTTAAAGAGCCTTGTGGCTTATATCTTTTTTTTTTTGCTGGTTTTGTTTTTTGTGGACTAAGTAAAACGTTCAATCGACCAAGCGACCGGCCGGCAATGGACACCAATTTGAGCTGGCAAATTTTTATTTTCCTGTTAGAGATTAAACAATGCAAAATTTTATGCTTCTGCTGATTAATTGCGGTATAGATAATTTATTGAGCTAATGACTGTAGAAGGTTAAAAGTTAACTCATAAAAAATTATTTGCATTTTTTTTTTTTTTTTTGTAATTCATATTTAAAGCTGTAGAAAAATATTTAAGTAATATTTACAAATTTTTAAAAAAGTTTAAATTATAATATTTTTTTTATTTTATGTTTATTTTATAAAGAAAATTTAATAATTAAAATTGTAAAAATTTTATTTGTTTTTATTTAATTTTTTTTAAAAATTTTATTTATTTAATGTTTATAAAATTAATTATTTTTATTTAATTTTTCATTTATTTAATTTTTAAAATTTTTTTTCTCATTTAATAAATATAAATTTTTATATAAAAACAAGAAATTAAATTCATTAAAAATATATATATAAAACCGCGAGTTTTCTTGGAAATTATTTACTACTGGACATCATCTGCTTATAAAAAATGTATAAAAATTTATTGAAATTTAATTTGTTTTTTTTTTTAAATTTATTTATTTATTATTTATTGAAATTTAATTACTATAAATATTTTATTAATAATTATATTGAGATTTTAATTCTGTTTTTATCACTACAAATACGCTTGAATTTATGTTAATGTTCTTATTTGACATATAATTTCATATGCGATAACTGTTTCTTTTTTCACAGATGTTTATTTTTATTTTTATTTTTTTTTTTTATATTTTCATTATTTTCGCCGGAATCGTTTATTTTTATCAATGTCAAGCGTAATTGCCGGCAGCATGTTATTCTCGAAAATGCGATAAGAAGAGCTAAATACTAGTAGCATGCTTTCAAGTGGACAACAGCCTCCGACTGTTTCTTATCGCTTGTCACACATACAAATGCATATTGTAGAGTATGCCAGCCCCAGCTATGGCAGCATTTTTATTTCATTATTTTATATTATTAATTGTTAGTGTAAATAAATTATTAATAAAAATAATTTTTATCAATGTTGGAATTGATTGCAGTTCCAATACACATTATGAATGGGAAAAAATAAAAATAAAAATGAATGTACAGTATAAAGTGAAGTGTTATTCATTACATACTCATTAATAAATAGTCAAACTATCCATGGCAGATAACCAACTGGCGTTAGCTGTGTATTTTCTCATGGCAAATTATTGAAGATTAACAATCATTAAATTTATTACGCTGCGGTGGCAACACAACAACAACCATAACAACAAGAACAACAAGAACAATAATAAAATAATAATAATAGAGAGGAGAAGCAACCCTCAGTCACAATTGAAATGAAAAACCTAACGAACATCATTTGTATTATGCATACGAGAAATTTTTTGGGGTGTAGCTGACTGAGAGTTTCTTGCCCGATCTGTCGTCTGTTGGTCAATCTCTTTGGGCAATCTGTCATCTGGGCATTAATTGCGGTTAATGCCAAGGCAGCTATGCGACATACAACATTCAAAATCAAATTAATCAAAAGGCAAATATCTGCAATCGCTTTGCTAAAGATCGTGGCCAACTATATTTTGCCATTATGCTAAGGGAAGACAGGGAAGATTCAATGTGGAGATGTATGCGGGTATACAGCTATACCCACGAAAATAGTGGTAAATATTTTAGATTTTCCCAAAAAAAAAAAGAAAAACTGAAAAAGAATTTCGAAATCTTGTATTTCATTTGTTGTCTAATTATGCGTAATTATCGATATTCGCTGCATTTGAACTTGACCTTCTTGCGGGGCCTGTGTTTGCCTTGAATGTGAATCTATATGTATATGCATATGTTTTCCTATATTACCAATATGTCATTTGAATATACGGGTCCATCGATGACCTCTATTCATTAGACATAATTCAATATCGTTCCCATATCCTTTTCTATGTCAAATATACAAAAAATTCAAATAGTCAAAGACAATTTTTATGACATTTTATGTTTATTGTACCACATAAATTTATTTATTTTATTCGATTTTTTTCTTCTTTTTTTTATTATTATTTTTTTTTTTGTATGCATATTGATATTTGACAGTTATTGAGGCATGCGGAAACGCCCACTTTTTTTTCTCGTTTTGTTTATGAGTTGTAATTTTCGAGGGTTTTTTTTTGCTTGCTGAGAATGTGAAAAGGAAGTAGAAATTTTTATTGATTGTCTATGGTTGCCGTAAAGAAAATTGTTATTAGAATGTTGATAGTGGCAATATCTTTTATATTTTTTTTTTACATTTTTCTATTGAAATTAAAATACAAAAATTATAAAAAATTATTTAGAATTTATTATTATAAATATTTTTATTATATTTTCTATTTTATTATATCTAAAATTCTTTTATATTTTGCATTCAGGTCAAGTATTATTCAAACATTTGCATAATTTTTATATATACATATATAACTGTCGCCACTGTTCGAAAAATTTTTTGTTATTTGTTTCGATTTTTATTTGTTTGTCTGAAACTTGGTAAAAAACATTCATTACAACAAATTACGAGACACAACAAACAAAACTGGCCATAAAAGTGAACGCTAAAAGGGAAAATTCCAACCACAGGCAGTGGCAGTTAAATGATGCTACTTAGATGATAAGCACGACCTCCAGTGGTGAACAGTGCCACAAAAAAAAAAAAAAAGAATACGCCCCAAGACGATGAAAATGAAACGTACCATCCCAAAACTTGAACTCTCCAACCCTCTATAGAAGACATTACCTTATGAGCGCTATTTGTTTTCAGTGTTTTTGTATCTCTCTGTGTGTTCGTTTGTTGTCCAAAACAATTTCCTTCCTTAATCACATGGTAACAGGGACTAACGAAAATTGCATTTATCTGACCAAGAGAAAAAAAAAAAAAAAAACAAATCGGACTGTGAGCCAAAACAAACCCATGAACAACGTTTCTAATTGTAAAAGATAAAAAAAAACAACAGGAAAAAAAACCAACTTCGGCTGCTCGACAACTCTAGTTAATGTGTTTTTTTTTTTTTGGGATAGAAAAAAAAAACCTAGAGAGAGAGAGAGAGAGAGAAAAAAAAAAATTCAGTGAAGATAAATGACGGGCAACTTTTATGGGACAAGCAAGCTAGAGCAGAGGATGACAATGTGGATTGAGGTGATATCGATGTGTGTGTGTGTGTGTACGAGTATATGTGTGTGTAACTGTAGAGAGACATTTGCCAGCAACTGTGGCATATACTCAAGTGTCTTTCAGTACGTGGTATGTATGCCAACAGCTTGTCGAGTGCTTTCTCGTTTTTTTTTTCTCCTTCCTTCCTCCTTCTTCTACTGCTTCTTCTGCTTCTTCTTCTGCTGGTTTTTTTTTTGTATATATCGTGAGCAAAGTATTTGGACTATCGATGTCGCCATAAGTTGTGCAAAACCCTTCAGACAACGACTCCGCCTTCTGTCCATGTCTGACCAAGTGCAAAATGTCAAGTTTTTCTTTTTATTTTTTTACTTTCAATCCCTTCCACTGTGCATGTACATATATTTATGCATGTATGTGTAGTTTGTATTTTCTCTCTGTTTCGCTTGCACAACAAACTCTTTGATGTATGTAAATTTTTGTAGCTTATCTGTATCAGTGCCATGTTTTTGCACAGCCTTTAATCGAAAATGCAACCCCTCACGCACACGTTAAGCCTCCTGTAAATATGCTACCAAATCCGCTTTATGCCCCACCACAATGTGTATGGCCAGTCAGAATATAGAGACGACATACATACGTATCAGAACAGTTGTAAATCGTTAGATTTTAAAACTTGATTATTTTTTTGTATTTTATGAGCAAGTCTAACGGCTGGCTGACTGCTCGTTTTATCAAAGATCTGTTAACAGGTTGCCCAACTTGTGTTGTTTTAAGCCGTTGTACAAACAAACATGAAACCGACAAAAGCAAAAAAAAAATGAGTAAAAGTTGCAAATGCAATGAAAGGGAAGAAGTAATAAACAGAGAAAGTCTGTCTGTCAAGTTTTCACCGTGCGGTTGTTTAATCTGCAATTTATTTAAGATTTTTCTTAAAAAAAATAAAAAATAAACAATGAAAGTTAAGTCTTGGTAAATTAACTTTGAAGAAA
The DNA here is from genome assembly GCA_037044475.1 of Zaprionus obscuricornis. Lineage (NCBI taxonomy): Eukaryota > Metazoa > Arthropoda > Insecta > Diptera > Drosophilidae > Zaprionus > Zaprionus obscuricornis. The sequence goes on along the minus strand of JBAMBR010006146.1, from coordinate 18,211 downwards.
AATTTAATTTTTATGCTTTTTTAATAAATATTAATTAGCTAGGAATTTGAAACTGAACTGAAATAATGAAGATAACTTTGCTTTTTTTGTTTTTAAAATTGAATTGTCGTCGAATTTCATTGTTAAACAACCTTGGAATTTATCAACCCCTAGAAATATGTTAATCATTTTAATTATTACTTTTTAATTGGCAATTTTCGTTGTTAAATCTTATAAATTTTTTACATATTATCTTTTAAAAAATCTCGAAATAAAGTGTAACAAAAATTAAATATATAAATAATTAATTATGTAAAACTTTCTTTTAAAATTTCATAGACTAGATTGCCAATTAAGGATTATTTGCTATCAGTTAACACATCACGAAGAAAAAACCGCATAGCTGATGAATATAAATAATTCTGTTGTAAAACCAACTAATTGGGCATATTGGGGATTGTGGTCTGTGGGTTCATCAACGACAACAGCAACAACAACAGCAACAACAACAACAACAACAGGTTGTCAGAACAACCTGAAATGAGGCTTCAGATTAACGCATCGTTGCACTGTCAAGTATACAATGCAATCAATATACTTATGTCTACATGCATATGTCTATATGTATGTATGTGTGTGAGTGTGTATGTGCTGCTGTGTAAATGTCGAATGTCGTGAAGCAACAATAATAATAGGTGGCATAATTTGATGATTTGCCTTGGGGGGTTGAAAAAAATGTGAAGAAAAAAAAAAGAAGAGAAATAATTATATCATCAAGGATGATAAAATGGGGGGGAGGAGAAAGAGATTTTTATGTTTTTTTTTTTTTATCGTCTGTCATCAAGCAATATGCAAACTATATCTGCAAGTGGGTGGATTGTGGTTCACATTTTAATTTTTTTTTTTTTTTGCCCATACTGAGACTTTTTGAAACCCTAGCGACATTATTGTGGTTAAGGAATTTTCACCCTTCAACTGTTTTTTGCTGTGGCATGGCAACCAACGCAACGCATAATTTATAATTGTCAAAGGAATTGCTTGGGATTGTAGACTGTAGACTGTAGACCACTGATTTATGGAATTTCATAAATTTTCACAGATTTTAATCGTTTGTAATTATGAAAAAAAAAATAAATAAAAGTTGTATGTGTCTGAGTGTGAGAAGACAACTGCTAAAAATAAAAAATAAAAAAAAAATGAAATAATATTACGTTGAAAATTTTAAGCGGTTTTTCAATTAAAATTAAGACAAAACGTACAACGCTGCTCACAGGTAATGTTCAGACGATATTTACTCTCTCTTTCACTCTCTCTCTCGCTCGCTGCAGAGCATTTTTTTTTTTATTTGATTGAATTTTTCTACCATTTCTGTTTTTTATTATTTTTCTTCAATTCAATATCGGAATGAAATAGCGCGCGACATAAGCGTATTTCGCTTTTATTTTATTTCATTATATCTGCTATATATATAAATTTTTTTTTTTTTTTTACAGTCATGTTCGCAATTTCTCTGTGCGTACTGTCTATCAATTTTTTTTTGTATTTTTTTATTGAGCTCCTTTTGGTCATGATATTTATATTATATTAAGCTAAAGCTCTACTTACTCTTACCAGCTAAAAGAAAGCGAACAGAATGTAGAGTATAGCGCAACAGGAGCTGCTACAGATTGATTTTATTATTACGTTTTATTTCCTTGGAGACAAACTTCCTGCCCATAGAGAACATATTCCGCTTCTTTTTTTGTTTTTTTTTTTTGTGCAACTTCAAAGAACTTTTTTCGGCCACTGAAGTGTCCTTGTGTATGCAAGTGTATGAGTGTTTGCTATGTCTTAGTATACGCGTATGTCTATGTGTGTGTGTGTGTCTGAGCTTATGCGACAATTTTCCTTCTTTTTTTTTTCATTTAGATTGCGTTGCTTTCTATTCTATGGCTTCTTGACTCTCCATACATTTTTTTTTTTTCGGCCTCAATTTGTTGGTCGAAAACTTGAGGTATATGAGGTTGATGCTGTTGATGGCACTTTTGCGGCTGCTGCAGAATGAGCATGCAGAGCAAAGAAAACAAAATGCAAAATGAAAAAATTTTTTTTTATCGTGAACTTTAATATCAAATATTTCAATTGCAATTGTTCACTTTATGATAATATAATTTGAAAATATATTTTTTTAATAGATTGTAATCTGATAATGCAATATATAGAGCTTCAATTATCTAAAAAAAAATTTTATATAATTTCATTTAGTCAAAAATTAATTATTAAATGATTTTTAGTCTTCTTTTCGTCAATTTATTTTATAATACATTTTTTCATGAGATGTTTGCATGAACTATGAGCTCCTTCATTTGGCCTGCTTCATTTTCATATGCAACGCAATAAACACACCTTTTGGGTATATTTGACAGGCCCAAATGTGACCAAAAAAAAGGCCTCACCTTATGCATAACGTGCTGGTATGCAAGGTTGCCACTCAATAACGCATTGAAGGTGCCAACAGTTTTGATTTTTCTTATACATAAAATATATTTATATATTTTGTATATATAAAATGAATCATTCACACTCATCGTACCGTTCGACCTTCTTTTCTCTTCATTTAACTCTTTGCATCTCCTTTTCTCCACTTACCAGCAGCAGCAGCAGCAGCAGCAATAGCAGCCTCAATCACGTCGCATTCTCAGCGGGTTCTGGCATCCGTTGAGTCTGAATCATTTAGCATTGTACGTGACTTTTGTATTTGATCTTTCAATATCGACTCTTTCAAGTTTCTATTGTAGACTTGATTTACTATTTCTACAATTATAGATTAAAATAATTTTTATATATATAAAAAAAAAACAAGTAGAGAAAACTATAGTTGCTGCCCTTGAATAAAATATAAATAAAAAATATAAATAAAATAAAAATAAAATATAAATATATTAAAAAAAAATTCTACTAATATATTTTGCTAAGTAAATTTCATAATTAACAAATTTATTTTATTTATTTTTTCTATATAAAAAATAAATATTTTGTAGAAATTAATTTTTATTATAATATAAATTTATATAAATTAATATTAATTATTATAAATATTACAAATTAATAATATAAATAAATATAAATTATTTTCTACTATTTTTTTTTTCACAAGTTTTAGAAATTGTATTAAAAAAAATATTGTGAACTTAAACATTGAACTAAAGCTTTACAGTTATTTGTGCATTAATTTATTTGTTAACAAAAAAAAAAAAATAAAATAAATAAAGAGAAAAAGAATTATAGCCTATGGTCACTTTTGGTCAGCCATAAATTAAACTAGAAAAATATTTGGGGCGTTAAATAAATGTCAATGACAATGTGCAGGATATGAAGAGTGGGGTGGTGGGAGGGTCAAAAATGCAGAAATTTTTGCGGCAATTGCAGGAATGGGCTGGCAATTGAAATTGTCAATTTGTTGTTGCTGTTGATGTTGCTCTTGTTATTATTATTATTGTTGTTGCTCGCTGTTGCTATTGCTGCTGCTGTTGGGTCACAACGGATGCAATTCCTACAAAATGATAATTTATGATAATGATGCTTCCGGTTCATGCAGCACAGAACACAAAACTGAACGCCGTGCAGCATAAAAATCAGGCAAGCTTGAATATTTTTGCGAGTTGCGTACGTATTTTTTTTTTTTTTTTTTTGGCTATGCTTGGTCAGTGGCTGGGGGAGGGAAGTAAGAGGCTAACTGTTTGTGGAGCATGGTCATGGGGTTAGCAGAGGAGTGAGTATGACTATTTAGTAGGTGGAGTTAAGGGGGAATTGATGGTCGCTTGGCCTCGCATATTTATTGATAATTTCCGTAATTTCAACGACAAAGCAAAAAACGGAAGTTATGCCATTTGCTGCACGCCTGCAAAAAAGGACAACGGCAACCAGCAGTAACAACAACAACAACAACAACAATGACGCCGACACGGACAATAGTTACTGAGCAGGCGTGTTCGAGGGTGCAGTCTGAGCAGAAGGAGATATAAACTAGAGGGGCCAAGGGGGGGGGGGAGGCGGACTGTGAAGGTTTGTTGTTTGAATGGCGGCCCATATCAAAAGTGCCTATCGATTGCGTCGTGTCGATTTGCCTTGTTATTGTCTATAAACGTCGCGTCGTCTGTGCAATTGTTTTGACTGCGTCTAGTATTTATGGGTTACGCTCGAGCAGAACAACAACAACAATAACAATAACAAGCAAAAGCAACAACAGTAGCTGCAACAACAATAGAAACTGGCAACTGGCCTATTGTTGTGATTATCATAAACATTAAACAACAAAAGGATGCCATTGCCAGTGTTAGTTCCCTCTTGAGCCTCAGACTCTTTCTCTTTCTCACTCGATTTGCGCATTCTAATGACCTTGAAAATTAGTTCCTGCTTTTGTATGTATGTGTGTGTTTGTCTATGTGCAAATTAGCATATAAATCTTTGGGCACGCCCAATTCCCAACTACAAATATTCGCGCCCATTTGCACTTCTCTCTGTGGAAAAATAATTACGTATCATTATTGTTTATTTATCTTTTATTGCATATTAATTGCTTGCCTGCATATACTACTATATATATATATATGTGTGAGTGTGTGAATGTCGCACTATAATAATGTGTTAAATAAATGCATTTATTTAAATGTTTACCATATGCCTTGGCCATATATGGCATATGCTGCGTTTCTCGTAATGCTTCCGCTTTTCGGTAATGCAGGAACCGGCATTAAGGCCAAATAGTGCGGCCTTTTTAATGCGCCGATAAACAGCATATTCAAGCTGACATTTATTATTATTATTATTATTATTGAATAAATGTAAATATTATAAAGAAAATTGTGTGAACAAAAAAAAAAAAAACAATTGTTGATAGTTTATCGAAATGCAATTTAATAAATTTAAAATAAATTGAAAATTTGTTGAATATTGATATTTGAATATTTAAAAATAAAAGAAAATATTAACATTTATTAAATAATTAATTAATTAATTAAAGGTTTGTTAAATTAAAAAATTATTTTAATTTTTTGTAAATATTTTTTACAATTTTTTATTTTTTAAATGTTTTAAAATATTTTTAAATTGCATTGCAATTTTTTTTAATTTTAAAGACACAATCAATTAATTAATTAAAGTTTTGTTAAATTAAAAAATTATTTTAATTTTTTGTAAATATTTTTTACAATTTTTTATTTTTCATATATTTTTAAAATGTTTTAAAATATTTTTTAAATTGCATTAAATATTTTTAAAATTATTTAAAGACATGTGCTATTAAAAATTATATTTTTAAAAATTTTTTAAATTAAATTTTGTTATAAAAATATTTTAAAATTTAATTTTAAATAAAAATATATAAATATAAAAAAATATATAAGTATAATGTCTGTTAAATTTCTCATGCGCATATCAATTGCTTATCAGTTGCAATATATATTTTTTTCTAATGGCAAAACTACTTTACACAGAAATAAATTAAATTTAATTTAGTTATACAAATATTTTAATATTTAATTTTAAATAAAAATATATAAATATAAAAAAAATATATATATATGTAAGTATAATTTCCTTTAAATTTCTCATGCGCATATCAATTGCTTATCAGTTGCAATATATATTTTTTTCTAATGGCAAAACTACTTTACACAGAAATAAATTAAATTTAATTTAGTTATACAAATATTTTAATATTTAATTTTTAATAAAAATATATAAATATAATAAATATATATATGTAAGTATAATTTCTGTTAAATTTCTCATGCGCATATCAATTGCTTATCAGTTGCAATATATTTTTTTTTTTTCTAATGGCAAAACTACTTTACACAGAAATAAACATTGTGCACTATTCACCTCGATAGTCATCCAAGTTGCTCCATTAGAAAATGCATCCCAAGTTGATGCTGTTTAGGTGACAACGGTTAGCATCGGGCAGGGAATACGTAAAAGAGGCAAAATCCGTTGAGCTGCAAAAGTCAGTGTCGAGCTACTCATTTGCAAGAATTTAAAGTGCACTTTGCAGTTTGTAGTATAGTATGGTGAAAACTGGAAATACTTTTTGGCTTTGGCTTATCTGGGTGCTTGCAGGAGTTCTGGAGTTGTAGGTCCTGCAAAATGGCGCAGCAAATGGAGGCAAAGTTATTGCCGTATGCGGCAAATGCACAAGAGTTTCACTTCCGTCGTGCTTGCAGTACAAAGCAGAGCTGAGCAGAGCAGAGCAGAGCAGAGCAGAGCAGAGCAAAGGCTTCAACTTATTTGCGCGCCAAACTTTTGCAAGGATAATGCGAATCCGAGAATAAGGAGTGTTTGCCACAAAGTTATGTGCCAGCCAAACAACAATAAAATAATATTATATTTTTTTTTCTTTGTGTTTTTTTTTTTTTTTACTTTGCTTTGCATTGCTTTACTTGCCACGCGCTGCATGGGAAGCCCCGAAATCGCAACGCCCATAAACTTTAAAGAAATATCGAAAGTTTTCAACGCTTTTGCAAAGCTCCAGCTAGCTCCAAGCTTCGACTTCAGTTTCCAAGCTGTGAGCTGCGAACTGCAAACTGCGAGATGAGCGCGCGCGAGAGACACACAAAGGCTACAAAACTTATAACGAGAAAACTTTGGCACTTGGTAAATGCGCGATAAAGAAACAAACAGAACAGAACAGCACAGCACAGCACAGCATAGCATAAAACCAAGCCAAACAGACATGAGCAGGACAGAGTTAAAGAGAAGAGCAAAGAAGAGAAGAGAAGACAAGAGACAAGCAGAGCAGCATAGAGATTGAAGAAGTAAACTATGTAGAGGAGCAGGAGTAGGTGAACTACAAGTGGAAGATGTGGGAACGTTGATAGAAGCAACGCAAGTTGGCAAAAAAAAAAAAAAAACGAAAAATGAAAAAAAATGAAACCAAATAGGGAAACAAAAAGAAAATGAAATGTGCCAATGGAAAAGCAGTATGAAACTTAAACGTATTCGAAATGATCAAAATTATATACTCTATAAATAAAAGTCTAGTTTAATAGAAGTTAGAATAAATTTACATATGAAAAATTCTTTAGATGATAAAATAAATTTTTATAACATTTCATAAATTTATACTAAAAAAATGTAAATTCTTTTGTATTAATTATTTTTATTTATTTTTGTTTATTTTTTATTTTTTTTTTATGTTTTTAAAAATTAATTAAAATATTTATACATAAAATAAAATATTTCAAATATAAAAATTATATTATTTTAATAGAGCTGCTACTAATGATACATCTATCTATTATTCTGAATGAAAAATTTAAAAAAAAAAATATATAATTTCCAAAAAAAAATTAAAATTAATTAAATTGAATTTCTAGGAAATTTCAAATTAATTAAATTGAATTTCTAGAAAATTTAAAATATATTAAAATGAATTTCTAGAAAATTTAAAATCAATTAAATTGAATTTATAGAACATTTAAAATATATTAAAATTAATTTCTAAAAAATTTAATATTAATTAAATTGAATTTCTAGAAAATTTCAAATTAATTAAATTGAATTTCTAGAAAATTAAAAATATACTAAACTAAATTTCTAAAAAGTTATTTTATTATTACTTAAACTTAATTTCTAGAAAATAAAATATAACTAACGATATTAAATTTTTTTTCTGCATGGAACGCTTTGGCAGTGTATTAATACGTCGCTATGTGAATGACAAACTTCATATCTTATTTTAATTATATTCCACAAAATTTGACGACAAGCGTAAGAGCGAGAGATACAGAGTATAGAAAGTTGTTCAACCTTACGCACCGAGCAGAGCAGAGCAGTCGCTGGAACTGAAGAATTTGCGAGGCTGGCAAAAAACTTGTGCTGCCACAAAGTTTTTTTTTTTCTTCACAATGAGCCAGCAGCTCAAGGGAAAGAGAGAGAGAGAGTGGCGGCGGATGAATAAAAAAAAAAGAAAAAAAAATTGTAGTGGAGAGATGGAATGGCAAGTGGCAAGTGGCAGTGGCAGAAGCAGTGTCCCAGCAACTTAAGAAAACTCATTCGCGCGTTTTAACTAACTAGAGAAGCGACATAGAAAAGCATCACGAAAATGAGAAAAAAAAATATATATATATATAAATGTGCCGCAGAAATTATTATTTACGCACGGATGGTGTCATCTAATTATGAATTCATTTTGCCAGGCTCTCAACAACAACAACAGCAGCAGCAGCAGCAGCGACAACAACATCAAGTACTGCAAAAAAAATAAAAACACCACAAAATGGCGTTTGCAAGAAGCAGCAGCAGCAGCAGCACGATTTTCTTGACGTTCATCTGAAGGCGAAGGCAACTTTCTTTTGGCTTTTTCACTGAAAAATTAACAAAATGCGCGCTGGCCAAACAAAATGGCGTCAGCTTGGACAATACACCTGTAGCTAGCGGATAGCTTTGTCAAGCAAAACAACTATGGGAGCGGGGGTGGCGAGAGTGAGGAGTAAGAACAGAACTGTGGCTGCTTTTAATGCAATATTTTCCAGCATTTTCTGTGCTGACGATAAAAAGTTTTATGCACGCATTTTCTTAGCATTTTCTCAGTATTTTGCATTTCGCGTTTTTCACATCTTTGCATTTTTGCATTTTTGCAGGCCAAAGAAATTTCATGCTCTTTGAAAACTTGTTAAACTATGATAACCACAATGCTGGACTTACTTTCCCCCATTCCTGTTTTCCATCCCCCCCCCCCCCCCCGTCTCCCTTCGACAAACCAGCACAAATAATAATAATAATAATAATAAGCAAGTTGAATTCCATAGCCGGTAAAGCCGAGGCACCGTTGCAAAGACTCGTTAACTTGCCTCTGTAAAAGTTAAGAAATGCATAAAATTTGTTAACAAGCACGCTAGAAAATATAAGCAGAAGAAAAAAAAAATGTAAAAAAAAAAAAAAAAAATAATAATAAGAAAATTTCAGTGCAGTATACAGCAGTGCCTCGGTTAGCTTTTTTTTTTTTTTTCTTTGGTCATCCAAGCCATTTTCTTAGCGGAAACAGCTAACAAGCGCGAATTTTGTATAGCATTTTTTTTTCATGCTATATATTAATAATGTCAGCATTAAGGTTAAATTTTACATTCTATGTTCATAGAATTTCTACACTCGGCTCATGTTAAAATTTGTGCACGTTTTCTTTTTTGTTGTTGCTGCTGCTGCTATTGTTGTTGTTGTTTTTGTTGTCGACAACAATATTTTCTAACTAATGAGATGATTGTTAAGGTTGGCTATATTTATATTTATTTTAGTTATTGTGATTATTTTTATATATTCAACTATCTCTGCCCCGAATTGCAATTTAATTTCGATTATTATTAATATTAATTCAAATTAACAAAATTTATTGAATGCAAATAAATAAAAAATATAAATAATATAAATAAATATAAATAATATAAATAAATTAAATAATATAAATAATGTAAATAATATAAATAATATAAATAATAGAAATAAATATAAATAATATAAATAAATTAAATAATATAAATAATGTAAATAATATAAATAATATAAATAATATAAATAATATAAATAATATAAATAATATAAATAATATAAATAATATAAATAATATAAATAATATAAATAATATAAATAATATAAATAATATAAATAATATAAATAATATAAATAATATAAATAATATAAATAATACAAATAAATATAAATAAAATAAAATATATAAATATAAATAAATAAAATATAAATATATAGAATGCCACAGAGTATTATAACTTCTTTTATTATTTTTATATATTAAATATTATTTTTATACTAGTCACAGACTTAAACTCATTGATGCTGAGCTGGAATATATATAATATATACATATATTATATCTTACATATTTAACGACTTGCAAAAGTATAAAAAACTGAAAAATATTTTGTATATTATATTTCAGAAATAAAAAGAAATTTTTAAGATTTTTATATATTTATTTTTTTTTATTTTTTTTTTTATTTTTTATAAATGAATTTTGAATTATACTTATGATATCTGCGTGCAATGGCATTAAAGCATTAACGTAAATATTTTATTAATTATTTAAAATTGCATTTCATTTGTTTATGCGTAGCTCGCACATTTTTGCGGTTTCTTTTTTAAAGCGAACTTTTTTTTTTTATCGTTGTGTGTTTTTTGTGGCTGTTATTTTTTTTTTTTTTGTTGTATTTTATTTTCTTTTTGTTTTGTTGCGTTTGCTTTGACCGCTAATTACATTTTAATGTAAATTAATGAATGCGCGCACTTAACTTGGCCACATTGACTTTTGCTGTTGGCCTGTCAACTTTAGCTGGACATACGGGCGGTACATGCGGGAACGAAACAGAAGAGAGAAGACTGTGTGTCCTCATTCTTCAAGTAAATCGACTGACTCAGAGTTTCATGGATTGACAGACTCAAACTCAGACACACTTGGCTCATTAGCCGCCGCTTCGTGTTGCTTTGAAAGGCGATTCAACTGAGATTTTTGCCATAAAGTTATTTTGATAAATGATTGAAATAAATGAATGTTGGTTTCAACATTATGGCTAAAGTATTGCCAAATTGACAGAAACCTCAAAAACGTGATATGCTCTGTGTTCTCAGCACATTCAATAGATGCGAATACATTTCAAATTTTTATACATGAATAAATACTCTAATTATACCTAATACATTTTTTTTTTATAGATATTTTATAAATATATTTTTTTTATGAAGTTTTTCTTTGTTAAATAATTAAATAAATATTATTAAAATTATTTTTTGTTATTTTTTATTTTTTTATATTTAATTTTCACTAATTATATAATTATATTATATATTTAAATTTATTTTTTTATATATTTTTATATTAATTAAAAAATTTTTAAATATCAAAAAAAAAAAAAAATTCTTTAAAATATTTTGCAAGCGTATTTAAAATTCGACAAGTGAAAATAATCTTGAAAATTAGCTGAAAATATGTTTTTTTGATGCATATTTATGAAGTTATATTTATATATTTTTTTATGAAGTTTTTCTTTAATAAATAATTAAATATAAATTACTAAAATTAGTTTTTTGATTTTATATTTTATATAAATATATTATATATTTCAATTTATGTTTTATATATTTTTATATTATTATTTTTTCTCTTAATTATAAAGTTGTATAAATTATAAAAAAAAAAAAAATTCAAGCGTATTCAAAATTCGACAAGTGAAAATCAGCTTCAAAATTAGCTGAAAATATGTTTTTTTTGATGCATATTCCCCTATCCCCATGTGAATTTCGTGCCACAATCAGCTAATTTTGCACACATTTTGATAAGCATTGTGTTTTTGCTTTTGCTTTTGCCTTTGTTTTTGTTTGATATTAAAAATATTTTATGCCTCCCTTAGGACTGTTGCATTTTCACATTTTGTTGTTGTTGTTGTTATTGTTGTCTGTTTTGTTGTTACTGCCGCATCCTTATTTTTTTTGCACCTTTTTTTTGCAGGTGTGGATTGGATGGCGCATTAGCACAAATATAACTCGCACATACACCTCGCACACATCTCATAGGTGATAATTATGCATGGCATGCACATCATCATCATCATCATCAACAGCAACATTTTTATGATTATGTCCGTAATATGCCACTCGTGTTACCTGCACTTGCTACTTCCAACATTTTTCTGCTTCTACACCACACCGTTATCCCCCATCCCCCATTCCCTCTTAAACCCTTTGCCGTTGTCATCCCCGCGCCAATTAGGTAAATTGTGTGCTATTTTCAATTTTTAAAATTCAACGCGCTTTTGCCGCTGGCATCATCTCTATCTGTCTCTCTCTCCCTCTCTCTCTCAATGCCTCTATCTCTGTCTAGTTATGTCTGTGTTAACGTCTCTGTCTCTATTTGCCTTCCTGGTTGGCTTAAGTGGCTGCCAAAGCTGCCACATCTGCCACAGAGCAGCAGACAACAAAAACAATAGCTAACTGCGATTTGTTGCTAACGTCGCCACTCGCCCCAAAAATTAGTCAACTTTCAAGATGGCGTGTGTGTATATGTGTGTGTGAGAGAGTGTATGTGGGGGTGTGTCCATTAGCAAAATGGAGCAGGCTATTTTTGATTTAATGAGCCATAGACTAATGGATTTCCTAATAGACGTTATAGGTGTCGGAGAATTATATAACATGCGCTACGAAAATTCGTTTACATTTTAAGAGTATGCAAATAATTGCTCATAGTTTTTTATTCGCGAGAGTTGTTCTATAAGTTTGCTGAGCTAAGTCTTACAATATATAGGAAAATATTTTTAAAAATAATTTGAAATATTATTGGAATTTTTTTTGTGCGATATTTTAATATAAATTTATAATAAAATATAATAAAAAAATATTATAAAACAATAATCAATTTTTCATATATAGAAAATTTAAATTTTCTTTTTTTTTTTGAATCTCTTCAAAAAAATTTTGTTATTATTGCAAATATGATTTTATATTTTGCCCGTATCCCTCATAGTCCCCGCATATCGCACATAACCTATGAAACGTTTGTAATTCTGCACATTAAATATGGGCGGTCCTAGTCATCCGTTATATTTCTCACTCATACAAATTGTAATTAGATTTCTATAAATTTACAAATATAACATAATATTATTAAAGCGTTTGTTCTTTAACTATTAGACAAAGTCAAATTACTTACAGTAATTTAACCCCCCTCAAAAAATAGAATTTTAGTTGGATAATATGATTTACAGACAGAAATCAAAAAACTTTACGCAACAACAAGAAAATCTTACTGTGTACAATAAGTAAAATAGAATCAAGAACTGAGACTGGGCATCATGTCGTTATAGTACCCAAAAAAAAGAAAAAAAAATAATAAGAACTGACTAAACGAATTGTACACCAGAAAATCTCAACGATTCTAGGGTGTAAACTGGAAAAAATAAACAAACAAATGCCTCATTACATGCGAAATTAAATTTAAATGTTTGCTTAATGTGATTCCAGAGTTGCTCAAGGCACGGGGCTATCCAGGGTAAAAAAAAAGGTATGTTACCCACACAGACAGTAGCAGGAATACAACAACAAAAAAAAATGAAATGCCAACCAAACAAACCCAAGCACATAAAATATAATTTCATTTTTGAGGCCTTGGGCTAACCAGGGAGCATTCCATGGATGAGGTTAACGGTGGCGTCAACGCATGCTTAGAAATATTTCTGGTATTTTATTTTATTTTTATACCCTGTATCTATAGTAATTGTACAAAATTGGGTATATTCTATGTGGGACAGGAAACAGTCTATAAAATAATAATTAATACAACTTGTCGATATTATTATTGATTATTTTCTTATAATATTTCAATGATCTAAAACGTTGAATGTAAAAATTTTGCCTATTGCAGAGTATTTCATAGTTGGGTAATGCTAAAAATGTAACTTTTCTTACTCAAATGTTGTTTTTTTTTTTTTTTTTGAGTGCAGAAATTGGAAGCTGTTTGAGTTTGTATTTGTGTGTGTGTGTGTCTGCGGTCGTCGGTGGACGCCGACGGAAGCCACTAGCGCTGCGGCGTTCGCAAATTCCCAACAACACGGACTTTCATTCGTTTCCCTCCCCCCCACCGTCTGACCGAACAGTTAACCACAAAAATTTAATATATTTTTCTTGGGCGTCAGGGAAAATCATAATAATTTCAATATTTTTTTGTTTCGCATGTCAAGCGTCAAGTTGACAGCGCGGGGCGTTTATTTGACAGCCAACCGGGGAAATCTGAGGGATTAGTGGCGACAAGGCAACAGGCATGGCACCATGAGGAGCAGACGCTCAATTAAAATATAATTTTTGGTCAAATAATTTGCAAAAATGAAATACTGAACCTCTATACAGTTCATGTACAGAGAGAGAGAGAGAGAGCTCTAGCATTTCACATGCTCATAAATTAAAAACTTAATAACGAAGCATGACGATGCAGAGATTCATAATACAAAAACCAGAACATGCCCTATACGTGAATATATATGTATGTAAACGTGTCTCCTGTCTCATACTGTCCTGCCAGACATACATCACCATATACCATACATTCCCTCTGGTGCCCCTATCTCTCACACACACACACTCTCTCTCTCTCTCTCTGTTTCGCAGTGGCTCATCCTGCGCTCATCCTGCGGTAGCAATAAATCGCTAACAGCAAATAAATCAACGTGCATAAATTCCAATGTTCAGCGATGATTCTGACCCGACTTTATTTACGACATTGCGACAAAGACACTTACGGCAAAATTGTTGGTCGGACAGTAAAAAGTTCGAGTAATATGAGAAAAATAAAAATAAAAAAAAAAGCAGACACATACATCCCATGTTTCAGGTCCTGAGGTCGAGCTGCAAGCAGTTCCAATTTGTTCAGTTACATTTTCAGTAGTTATTGTTACATTTTCAGCTTGTGTTTGATAAAAAATTAATTAGCTATAGTTTTTTTTGTAAATATTGAACGATTTATGTAATGAATATATTTATTTTAAGTATTTTTTTTTAATATTTATAAATATTTGAAATTGAAAATTTGGCTTAATTTATTGTTATAAGTTTATGTAAATGTTTATAAGTTTAAGATTTTTGGTTATCCTACGTATGATATCCTACTTATACTCTTGACTTCTCGTCATACCTAGAAGATACTGCCGTTCATTATTACAAACTGCACCTTTAGTCAAGCTAACTTTTCAGATAGTTGGGAATATTTCCCTTATCAACATCTCAAGAGGGTTTTAGATTGATATTACCCAATAACCTTCAAAAACTATTTCTAATGCTCGATTTATGAAATGCTTCTAACATTATCGATTTCTTCTTAAACTAATGACAAAGAATTACAATCGAATAATAGTTGAAATCGGTCAAATAACTTTAAATTGTTGAAAGGCCATTTGAATAAAAGACAGTTAGGATGCACATGCTCATCCATTATACTAACATATATTTGCAATACATTGCAATGTATTGTTGTATATATGTTCAAGTATGATTTCTATACAAAGACTGAAGACTTTGGCCAATTGTACATGTAAAATGTTAACCTCAGCCTCAGTGTCATGGCAATGTGTTGTACCGACTGTTCATATATTGCCAGACATGGAAAACTGTCAGAAAGTACTACGTTTGTACTATGTGGTTAACCAGAAGCTGTTGCCAAGGGTTAAACGGGTTAACCCCATGCGAAAAATAGAAGTAAAAACAATCAAAAAAAAGGAAAGATGAGAAAAAGGTGAAGCTGTACAGACAACGAGTATATTTGGTGTATTAAAACAAAAGGATGCCGTGTGCTAGGCAAATAGACAAAGGAATACACACACACACATACATACACATATGGAAGGCGCCAAATCAAGCGCTGATTTATGAGCAGTCAAAGAGGATTGTACAGGAGCCAAGCGCAAAAAAAAAAAAATAAAAAAATAGAATAGGAAACGTAAATGAAAAAGAAAAAAAAAAAGTCCGAAAACTAACAAGGCGCACACATAGCATATATATATAAATCTACATATATGTATATTAACACCCTTGTAAATCTGTAAAACCGCCGTGAAAACAGAGAGAGAGAGAGAGAATGAGAGAAAGACATAGAGTCAACAAATCAAAATGCAGTTGGTCATAGACGTTGAACCCGTTTCCGTAACCCTGCAACTATTAGTTGCGCCACTCGGCACCGCATTTCTAACATCCTAATATCCATAACTACCAAACTATGGTGATAATTTATTTATTTGGGATTATTTATTGCACATACATCATAATTTTTGGTGACTCTGACGGCAACGCCCAAACGGCTCAACGACCGACAAAACGAAGAAGCTGTGAAAAATATTTTATTACGTTTATTTTTGCGTCTAGGTAAGAGAGAAAAAAAGATGTATTTCTTCTCGTTGTACATTTTTTTTTTTTTTTATATATACAATATTCTAAGATAAGCGACCGGCTCAAGGATATATATATATGTATATGGCAAACAGCTGAAGAAGAAATATAACTTTTAACAATGAAGGATGCGCTATAAATTAAAAATTCCAAACTTAAAAAACGTAACAATAAATATATGAGATACAACGGCCAAAAAGCAACAAACAGTAACAGGACATGCAATTGATTTATTTCTATTTTGGAAAAATCATTGAACCCAGCACAAGGAGTCAGTCGCAGTCTCAGTCGCTGTAGCTGTAGCAGTAGCAATTGCAGATTCCAGATTCCCATTGATGCCTATAGAGATGCCCCGCTCAAACAGACGGAAGTATTTATTTCATAATCGTTATGAAGTAATGAAGAAAATGCTAAGATAATGTAAGATTCGGCCAGCCTAACAGTGCAAATCATTTACTTTGCGCAAGTTGCAAGCAACATTTTTTTCAATAATTATTTCTTAAAGTTGCATAATATTTATTTAGTTTTTTATTAATAAATTTAATTATCTTGCAATTTAAATATTTTTGATTTTATTTTAATTTTTCGATTTTCTTAAATTTAAAATATAAAAAAAAAATTATATAGAAATTTTAAAAGTAAAGTTTAAAGTCTTTTTTATAAAGTTTCAATTTAAATATTAATTTATTTTTATTTTTTTCCCATTTGATTTTTCCCATTTTTTTGTTATTTTTTTTAACATAAATTTCAGCATTAAAAATATTTACAAATAACTTCGATTAATAATTAAAAAATAAAATTATAAATAATTTTAAATTATTAATTGAATTATTTGTAAATATTTTTAATGCTGAAATGCTAAATGAATAACAAAAAAATGGGAAAAAAAAATAAAAATATATATAAAATATAAAAAAGACTTTAAACTTTACTTTTAAAATTTCTATATAATTTTTTTTTTATATTTTAAATTTAAGAAAATCGAAAAATTAAAATCAAAATCAAAAATTTTTAAATTGCCAGATAATTAAATTTATTAATAAAAAACTAAATAAATATTATGCAACTTTAAGAAATAATTATTGAAAAAAATGTTTGCTTGCAACTGGCGCAAAGTAAATGATTTGCACTGTTAGGCTGGCCGAATCTTACATTATCTTAGCATCTTCTTCATTACTTCATAACGATTATGAAATAAATACTTCCGTCTGTTTGAGCGGAGCATCTCTATAGGCATCAATGGGTGTTCAACGTGAATCTGGAATCTGGAATCTGCAATTGCTACTGCGACTGAGACTGCGACTGACTCCTTGTGCTGGGTTCAATGATTTTTCCAAAATAGAAATAAATCAATTGCATGTCCTGTTACTGTTTGTTGCTTTTTGGCCGTTGTATCTCATATATTTATTGTTACGTTTTTTAAGTTTGGAATTTTTAATTTATAGCGCATCCTTCATTGTTAAAAGTTATATTTCTTCTTCAGCTGTTTGCCATATACATATATATATATCCTTGAGCCGGTCGCTTATCTTAGAATATTGTATATATAAAAAAAAAAAAAAAATGTACAACGAGAAGAAATACATCTTTTTTTCTCTCTTACCTAGACGCAAAAATAAACGTAATAAAATATTTTTCACAGCTTCTTCGTTTTGTCGGTCGTTGAGCCGTTTGGGCGTTGCCGTCAGAGTCACCAAAAATTATGATGTATGTGCAATAAATAATCCCAAATAAATAAATTATCACCATAGTTTGGTAGTTATGGATATTAGGATGTTAGAAATGCGGTGCCGAGTGGCGCAACTAATAGTTGCAGGGTTACGGAAACGGGTTCAACGTCTATGACCAACTGCATTTTGATTTGTTGACTCTATGTCTTTCTCTCATTCTCTCTCTCTCTCTCTGTTTTCACGGCGGTTTTACAGATTTACAAGGGTGTTAATATACATATATGTAGATTTATATATATATGCTATGTGTGCGCCTTGTTAGTTTTCGGACTTTTTTTTTTCTTTTTCATTTACGTTTCCTATTCTATTTTTTTATTTTTTTTTTTTTGCGCTTGGCTCCTGTACAATCCTCTTTGACTGCTCATAAATCAGCGCTTGATTTGGCGCCTTCCATATGTGTATGTATGTGTGTGTGTGTATTCCTTTGTCTATTTGCCTAGCACACGGCATCCTTTTGTTTTAATACACCAAATATACTCGTTGTCTGTACAGCTTCACCTTTTTCTCATCTTTCTTTTCTTATTTTTTTTTTTTTTTGATTGTTTTTACTTCTATTTTTCGCATGGGGTTAACCCGTTTAACCCTTGGCA
>JBAMBR010006145.1:67500-85959 GCA_037044475.1 Zaprionus obscuricornis | reverse complement strand
GTCATAGAAACAAATCGTTTCTACTTTAGAGTCTTTCAATGAAAAAAAAAAAACTGTGCCATTTGTCAAAACTATTCAGCTAAAATTCATGGAATTAGTAAATGTCAGCTCAAATTTTCGGATCGCACTATAAATATAGAAAAAATAAAAAAAAACTTCTTGTTTTGATTATGAGCGCACGCGCATGTTTTCAATTTTTATACTATTAAACCTGTGATAAAAAACAGGCCGCCGCTCGATTTAGTTCCCGATTATAAGCATGCTCACTTTTATCGGTATCCAGGGAACACCACGGGGAGGCCATTGCAATATCAATGGGGTCATCATTTGTTGACCTTCGAGTCGACTTGAGATAATTAAATGATTTTCATTTAAGTATCTCCATGTTCCACCAACTATTCTTCTACATACATATACTTATATTGACAGACAACTAATAATAAATTATGTCGACTCTGTGTTTGATAAGGCTGGCTCTTTTTTTTATTATGATTTTAAAATATATATTTTTCTAGTGCTTTTGAGCCTTTCACCACACTTCTATTTTTTCTTAGCAGAACAAGTACATACATATATAGAATTTTAAAAGGTGCCGTCGGTGTTTATGGCAATTATGCCCTTCCGCGTACCATTGCGAGTATTTTTCTACGCACTCTGCTTGCGCCATACACTCATTTACAATTATTTCTTTTATCTTTCTCGCATATGGAGCATGCTTATAATCGGGAACTAAATCGAGCGGCGGCCTGTTTTTTATCACAGGTTTAATAGTATAAAAATTGAAAATATGCGCGTGCGCTCATAATCAAAACAAAAAGTTTTTTTTATTTGTAACATTGCCAAATAAAAATATCTGAATATATTTGCATAACTTATAATTTTATTAATATGTAAAAATAGATTAAAATAGATTTCAATATATTCAATATCTTATACCCAAAAATAAAAAATAGGGACCTGAAATCAATAAGTTAGTGAAGTGAGTCAAGTGCAAATGGGCAACGACACATTAGTGTAGGTCATGTTCAGAACATGAGCAGCTCTTGCTGATGCTTATTCCTTTGTCTACACATAAAGCAAGCGAAGTGAAGAGTTAAAAAATCAAATTTTCGGGGTTATTACAATATCTGCACCCACCAACACATAACCTCATGTATATGTACACGCACGCACACATAAAAGAAAATTATTGTGCGATCGAAACAGACTGTGCTTACGCAGCTGCTGTCAAATCGACAATGTGTACTCTCCGACAAGCGTTCGGTTTTTTGCCGAATAGTATGGGACCTGAAGTTGCTAAAGCATCAGTTTAGCTTCATTTCGCTGTTTGGTGCCTCTATATATTATATGCTTAGTGATAGTATGTATGTATGTATGTATGTAGAGCTGCCGCCTCATGGGAAGCAAGACTTTTTTTTTATGAAAAATCATAAAAAAGTTGATAGTTTCAAGGTTTTTTTTTCTCATCGAAAAGATAAAATAAATTTTCAAATAATAAAAATTTTTGGTTAATTAACAATTTCGCTGCCTAATGAATCAATATAGATATATATAATATATATACCTCTATATATATAACAGAACAAGAGATCAAATTTTTACTTACTGAAAGAAAATATAAAATTTTTTGTTTTTTTTTTTTTAATATGCTTTGCTTTTATTTTTATTATTATGTTTTTTGATTATTATGCTCTATGAGATCCATTGTGTAGTATTAAAACATACACATGATGTATTGTAGTGGCGTAGTATTGAGTATTGTAGTGGCGTAGTATTGAGTATTGGAAGAATGTATGTATGGAATATATATGTATATAGATATATATATATATATAGATAAAAGGCATGACAAAAATATCAAAAACATTTTTTTTGCGCGCTTAAAGCAGCGCAAATGCACCGTAGATTTTTTTTTTTTTTGGATGTTTATATATATATATATATAAATTTATATATATATATATGTATATAGCATATCGGCTAGCCATTGTATATACAATAAATATATATATACTTATGCCTTAACGGTTATACATATATATATATATATATATATCTATAGAGAGAAAGAGGAGGATTATTTAGTCTATATAGGAATCGGATTTTGCAGTCGTTTGGTTTTGTTTTCGTTGTCAGTTTCTTTGTTGTTGTTTGCTCATTTGAGAATCTTTTTGGCATAATCAGCAATATGTAGTATGCCATGCTCTAGGGAAGCAATGTGCAAATTTTGACCGGACATATAATCCTTATTAATATGCGGATTTTGTAGTTCCGTTATCAATGTTGAGCAAGCGGCAGCTGGATCTCCAGTGCTGACGTACATTTCCTACAGGAAGATATATATATAGTTATTGATATTGATCGATAAATATATCGATATCGATTTACTTACAGCCCAAAACTCATTGCCTGGCAATGCATTACCATCCCAAGCATATGTTACAATTGGTAACATATTCTTCGATAATTTATCAGCTGGATTACGCCTAGATATATCAATTTTAATGCCACCATTGGGATGTTTCGGTTCCTGAATTAATGCACCGCTATACAATCCATTGCATTTATGCAAATGGAACCATGAGAAATGAACAACACCAATATGTGTCAAGCGATGACTAAGTACACGTAAACGTTGCTCAAATGTCTCAAGGAATATAACTTCCTGGTTTTCCTCAATCTTCCAGACACCTAAACCAATGCCAGTAACATGTATATATGCCAATTTACCAGCGTCAATAGCACGTCGCTCTGCCTCCAATAGCAATGTATCGAAACTAATGGCATAACGTTTACTCATCATTGTTGTATCGAATATTCCATCACAATACAAAGTTAGGAAACGTTGTGAATCATCCTTCACTAATGAAGTATTATAACGAAAATCATTACGTTCATTATAAAATTCACGCCAAATGCGACGATAATCTTGGCGACGATTATATTTCGATTTATCCATGCCAGCAAATCCGTAACCATTAGCGGCAGTATTTTGTTTTGGAGTTATCAAAATATCTTCAAATTCCATGACATTATCGCGCTCAAAACGGGCACCAATTAAACCCATTATAATGCCATCACGTTCTATTTTCGATTTATCCAAATCGACAACACCAGCATTGGAACGTTTACCATTATTTATAAATTCCGAATGGGTCGAAACATAAAGTAATGCGGAAAGTTTGATTTCATCATAGCTCAAAACATTCTTTAGGAGCAATGGCGATATTTCATCATCAGTGCCAACCGATTCAAATCCTCCGTTTCCAGTTTGTCCATCCAAGAGCTTATAGCTATCGGAGCCACCAAAAAAGTAGACACAACGTTTTTCAAGTAAACGTTGTACGAAATCGGTGATGCTCAAATTTTGATACACCTCCATTTCCTTGGAATTAGCTATAAAATTAGATCAATGAATAAATAATAAAAATCACTAAGTAATCGATAAATAATAAGAAATCGTTAAATAATTGATAAATGCTAAAAATCGATAGATTGCCGATAAGTAATATTTGGCTACAAAATTACGATAAATAATAAAAATCGATAGGTTATCGATAAGTAATGAAGATCTGCAGATAATAAGAATCGATTACTTATTAAAACCCATGACACTGACAACCGATAAATAATTGTTTAGTGTTAGTCGAGAAGGTAATCCCGTAACCCCTAAATAATGTTTCCCCTTCGTCATTTTATATTTAAATATATGAATCTTAAATTAACATTTAATTAAAAAAAAAAAAAGCAAGTAATAAAAATCGATAAATAATGAAGACATACCAAACTTTTGCTTATGCTCCAGAAAATTCAAAAATAGAATTAATGTTAATTCATGAATTATTGGATAAGCTGACGATATCTGGCGACGTATCAATTCCATGCGTTCCACTGGCTGAGCTTTTACACGGCACGTATTAATGCCAAACTATTGAAAAAGAAAGAGATAGATAGATGAGTAAGAAGAGTAACGCAATATAATGCTCTTCACTGCAAAGAAAAAAAGCAATGTAACGGAATTTAAAGCATGCTGCGCAACGCAACACAGATTAGAGCAGGACAGCGCTGCGCAGCAACAATGCAAAACGATGCATGGCAACAAAATGTGACGCGCATAGCAACAAAAAGCGCCGCGCATCGCAAAATATTACGTAGTGCGGCACAAAATATTAACGCGGCGCCGCACAAAACATCATGCGGTGCATCACAAAATATTACGTGGTGCGGCGCAAAATATTACGGAGTGCGGCGCTCCACAAAATTTAATGCGGCGCCGCACAAAATATTACGCGGTGCATCGCAAAATATTACGGAGTGCAGCACAAACTATTAACGCGGCGCCGCACAAAACATCATGCGGTGCATCACAAAATATTACGTGGTGCGGCGCAAAATATTACGGAGTGCGGCGCTCCACAAAATTTAATGCGGCGCCGCACAAAACATCATGCGGTGCATCGCAAAATATTTCGGAGTGCAGCACAAAATATTAACGCGGCGCCGCACAAAACATCATGCGGTGCATCACAAAATATTACGTGGTGCGGCGCCGCACAAAATATTATGCGGCGCCGTACAAAATATAATGCACACTTCGTGCGGTGCATTGCAAAATATTAAGTGGCGCCGCGCAAAATATTACGCGGTGCATCGCAAAATATTAAGCGGCACAGCACAAAACATAATGCGGCGCATCGCATACTTCGTGCGGTGCATCGCCAAAAATATTTCGCGGCGCATCGCTACTTCATGCGGTGCATCGCAAAATATTAAGCGGCGCATCGCTTACTTCATGCGGTGCGGCGCCGCACAAAACATAATGCGGCGCATCGCAAAATATTAGGCGCCGCATAAAATATTACGCGGTGCGGCGCAAAATATTATGCGGCGCCGCACAACACAAACTATCGTGAGCGCGTCTCAGCGCAGCACAGCACAAATGCACAATTCGCAAAGAAATTTCCCTACACTTACCGGTATGGGAAATTTATCCGAAGTCTCAATAAATTTCAGCAAATCAACTGCATTTGGATCAGTATTTGGCTTTACCAATTTTTTGCATGCTTGCAATTGCATGTTTGCAAAATCAGATATTGGTGGCATTGCACCACAATATGTAGCTGGCCAAATGCCGCTGGGTGCATCACCCATGGTGCACCTATGATTTTGCATTTTTAAATTAATTTTCTTTTGAAATAATTTAAAAATATTTTTCATACAATTACAAAAAAAAAATGCAATATGGCGAACACTGAGAAACAAAGCACTTGACGACGACAACGCAAAGCTTATTACTGATGGCACGCTGCTGAGTAATGGATTGTGACAGTGAGAAAACAGTGTTGGCAAACGCATGCAATTATTTAGTACTTTTTTTAAGTTTGACGCGTTTTGTCTATTTTAGCTGTGAACCGATAACTTTTCATTATTTTTATTTTTCAATAATTAATTTAATATTGTTGAAAATTAATCGCAAAAAATATCTAGAAATTTTTTATGCTATTTGAATTTTTAATTTAATTAAATTTTTAAAAAAAAAGTGTTAAAATATTATTGAATAAATTTGTATTTTATTATTTTTAGCTATTAAAAAATATTTCGAATTCTATTTCAATATTTTAAAAATTATTAAAAACAAATTTAATGCATTTACATATTTTTAGCCATTTCTCGCTAAAAAAAAAAAAAAACGTGATGCAATTCTGAAAGTTTTTGTGTATTTCATCAATAAGTGCAACTCTGCCGGTGTAAACAAACAAAACCGGTATTGATATCGAAAGTTTTAAAGGTTAGTCGACCAAATAATACTAAGTAATAATTTCTGTAAAATTCATAAATGGGGGAAAAAAAAACATTACTTCAAAATATAATATAATAATATTTTTTTTTTTGTATAAAAATTTATTATATAAAATTAAAAATTGTATATATATTTTTATAATAAATATTGCGGATAAAAGAATAAAGCATTAAATTATATTTAATATATTATTAATATATTTAATTTATTATTATTATATTTTTATATTATGTTTTAAAATTATTCTCTAATTTTTTTATTTTTTGAATTGTAAATTTAAATTTATATATCTTTATATTTTATAATTTATAAAAAAAAATTATTTAAAAAAAAACTGGACAAATATTTTTTTGCTATTTTACAAAAAAAAAAACTGCATTTATTTTAAAATTACAATTTTAATATTTTTGTTAAAAGTATTTAATTTTTATATATTATTTTTTTATAATTTTTAATTTAATTTTATTTTATTTAATTGTTATATATTATTTTTTTTTTATAATTTT
Organism: Zaprionus obscuricornis; assembly: GCA_037044475.1. Lineage (NCBI taxonomy): Eukaryota > Metazoa > Arthropoda > Insecta > Diptera > Drosophilidae > Zaprionus > Zaprionus obscuricornis. The sequence goes on along the minus strand of JBAMBR010006145.1, from coordinate 79,653 downwards.
TAATTTTATTTTATTTAATTTGTATATATTATTTATTTATTTATTTTTTAATTTAATTTTAATACATTATTTATTTATTTATTTTTTAATTTAATGTTATTTTATTTAATTTTTATATATTATTTTTTTTATCATTTTTAATTTTATTTTATATTATTTTATACTATTTTTTTTATAATTTTTAATTTATTGATTATTGCATTGTTAATTTAAATTTATTTATAAGCGTTCTTTAGTGCGTGCCGCATTTTTGTACTTGTATTTACAAAATACCCTAGAATTGTTGCTCAAGTGATGTATATGGGTTGCACAGTGTCAACACAAATATGTTGGCAATAAGTGTTGTAAAGGCGCAAACAGTTGCACAGTGTTGGTAAAAAAAAATATTGATATATAAAAATTAAACAAAATAAAATTAAATTAAAAAATAAATAAATAAATAATATATAAAAATTAAATAAAATAAAATTAAATTAAAAATTATAAAAAAAATAGTATAAAATAATATAAAATAAAATTAAAAATGATAAAAAAAATAATATATAAAAATTAAATAAAATAACATTAAATTAAAAAATAAATAAATAAATAATGTATTAAAATTAAATTAAAAAATAAATAAATAAATAATATATACAAATTAAATAAAATAAAATTAAAAATTATAAAAAAAAAATAATATATAACAATTAAATAAAATAAAATTAAATTAAAAATTATAAAAAAATAATATATAAAAATTAAATACTTTTAACAAAAATATTAAAATTGTAATTTTAAAATAAATGCAGTTTTTTTTTTTGTAAAATAGCAAAAAAATATTTGTCCAGTTTTTTTTTAAATAATTTTTTTTTATAAATTATAAAATATAAAGATATATAAATTTAAATTTACAATTCAAAAAATAAAAAAATTAGAGAATAATTTTAAAACATAATATAAAAATATAATAATAATAAATTAAATATATTAATAATATATTAAATATAATTTAATGCTTTATTCTTTTATCCGCAATATTTATTATAAAAATATATATACAATTTTTAATTTTATATAATAAATTTTTATACAAAAAAAAAAATATTATTATATTATATTTTGAAGTAATGTTTTTTTTTCCCCCATTTATGAATTTTACAGAAATTATTACTTAGTATTATTTGGTCGACTAACCTTTAAAACTTTCGATATCAATACCGGTTTTGTTTGTTTACACCGGCAGAGTTGCTCTTATTGATGAAATTCACAAAAACTTTCAGAATTGCATCACTTTTTTTTTTAGCGAGAAATGGCTAAAAATATGTAAATGCATTAAATTTGTTTTTAATAATTTTTAAAATATTGAAATAGAATTCGAAATATTTTTTAATAGCTAAAAATAATAAAATACAAATTTATTCAATAATATTTTAACACTTTTTTTTTTAAAATTTAATTAAATTAAAAATTCAAATAACATAAAAAATTTCTAGATATTTTTTGCGATTAATTTTCAACAATATTAAATTAATTATTGAAAAATAAAAATAATGAAAAGTTATCGGTTCACAGCTAAAATAGACAAAACGCGTCAAACTTAAAAAAAGTACTAAATAATTGCATGCGTTTGCCAACACTGTTTTCTCACTGTCACAATCCATTACTCAGCAGCGTGCCATCAGTAATAAGCTTTGCGTTGTCGTCGTCAAGTGCTTTGTTTCTCAGTGCTTGCCGCCATATTGCAATTTTTTTTTTGTAATTGTATGAAAAATATTTTTAAATTATTTCAAAAGAAAATTAATTTAAAAATGCAAAATCATAGGTGCACCATGGGTGATGCACCCAGCGGCATTTGGCCAGCTACATATTGTGGTGCAATGCCACCAATATCTGATTTTGCAAACATGCAATTGCAAGCATGCAAAAAATTGGTTAAGCCAAATACTGATCCAAATGCAGTTGATTTGCTGAAATTTATTGAGACTTCGGATAAATTTCCCATACCGGTAAGTGTAGGGAAATTTCTTTGCGAATTGTGCATTTGTGCTGTGCTGCGCTAAGACGCGCTCACGATAGTTTGTGTTGTGCGGCGCCGCGTAATATTTTGCGCCGCACCGCGTGAAGTAAGCGATGCGCCGCCTAATATTTTGCGATGCGCCGCATTATGTTTTGTGCGGCGCCGCACCGCATGAAGTAAGCGATGCGCCGCTTAATATTTTGCGCGGCGCCGCATGATAGTATGCGATGCGCCGCGAAATATTTTGTGCGGCGCCGCACCGCACGTAAGTATTTTGCGATGCGCCGCATTATGTTTTGTGCGGCGCCGCGTTAATATTTTATGGAGCGCCGCACTCGCGTAATATTTTGCGCCGCGCCACGTAATATTTTGCAATGCACTGCATGATGTTTTGTGCGGCGCCGCGTTAATATTTTGTGCTGCACTCCGTAATATTTTGCGATGTACCGCGTAATATTTTGTGCGGCGCCGCGTTAATATTTTGCACCGCACTCAGTAATATTTTGCGCCGCACCACGTAATATTTTGTGATGCACCGCATGTTTTTGTGCGGCGCCGCGTTAATAGTTTGTGCTGCACTCCGAAATATTTTGCGATGCACCGCATGATGTTTTGTGCGGCGCCGCATTAAATTTTGTGGAGCGCCGCACTCCGTAATATTTTGCGCCGCACCACGTAATATTTTGTGCGGCGCCGCATGATGTTTTGTGCGGCGCCGCGTTAATATTTTGTGCTGCACTCCGTAATATTTTGTGATGCACCGCATGATGTTTTGTGCGGCGCCGCATTAAATTTTGTGGAGCGCCGCACTCCGTAATATTTTGCGCCGCACCACGTAATATTTTGTGCGGCGCCGCATGATGTTTTGTGCGGCGCCGCGTTAATATTTTGTGCCGCACTACGTAATATTTTGCGATGCGCGGCGCTTTTTGTTGCTATGCGCGTCACATTTTGTTGCCATGCATCGTTTTGCATTGTTGCTGCGCAGCGCTGTCCTGCTCTAATCTGTGTTGCGTTGCGCAGCATGCTTTAAATTCCGTTACATTGCTTTTTTTCTTTGCAGTGAAGAGCATTATATTGCGTTACTCTTCTTACTCATCTATCTATCTCTTTCTTTTTCAATAGTTTGGCATTAATACGTGCCGTGTAAAAGCTCAGCCAGTGGAACGCATGGAATTGATACGTCGCCAGATATCGTCAGCTTATCCAATAATTCATGAATTAACATTAATTCTATTTTTGAATTTTCTGGAGCATAAGCAAAAGTTTGGTATGTCTTCATTATTTATCGATTTTTATTACTTGCTTTTTTTTTTTTTAATTTAATGTTAATTTAAGATTCATATATTTAAATATAAAATGACGAAGGGGAAACATTATTTAGGGGTTACGGGATTACTTTCTCGACTAACACTAAACAATTATTTATCGGTTGTCAGTGTCATGGGTTTTAATAAGTAATTGATTCTTATTATCTGCAGATCTTCATTACTTATCGATAACCTATCGATTTTTATTATTTATCGTAATTTTGTAGCCAAATATTACTTATCGACAATCTATCGATTTGTAGCATTTATCAATTATTTAACGATTTCTTATTATTTATCGATTACTTAGTGATTTTTATTATTTATTCATTGATCTAATTTTATAGCTAATTCCAAGGAAATGGAGGTGTATCAAAATTTGAGCATCACCGATTTCGTACAACGTTTACTTGAAAAACGTTGTGTCTACTTTTTTGGTGGCTCCGATAGCTATAAGCTCTTGGATGGACAAACTGGAAACGGAGGATTTGAATCGGTTGGCACTGATGATGAAATATCGCCATTGCTCCTAAAGAATGTTTTGAGCTATGATGAAATCAAACTTTCCGCATTACTTTATGTTTCGACCCATTCGGAATTTATAAATAATGGTAAACGTTCCAATGCTGGTGTTGTCGATTTGGATAAATCGAAAATAGAACGTGATGGCATTATAATGGGTTTAATTGGTGCCCGTTTTGAGCGCGATAATGTCATGGAATTTGAAGATATTTTGATAACTCCAAAACAAAATACTGCCGCTCATGGCTACGGCATATGCTGGCATGGATAAATCGATCCTGCAACACGTCGCCAATGATTATCGTCGCATTTATGGCGTTGACTTTTATGATGAACGTAAAGATTTTCGTTATAATACTTCGGTAGCGATAGCATTGATTCATCGACGTTATCCTAACTCTGGTAATGTGACAGGATATATTCGATACAACTAATGATGAGTAACGTCGTTATGCCATAAGTTTCGATACGTTGCTGCTGGAGGCAGAAGCGACGTGCGGCTGACTGCTGCGAAAAAATGGCATATATACATGTTACTGGCATTGGTTTAGGTGTCTGGAAGATTGAGGAAAACCAGGAAGTTATATTCCTTGAGACATTTGAGCAACGTTTACGTGTACTTAGTCATCGCTTGACACATATTGGTGTTGTTCATTTCTCATGGTTCCATTTGCATAAATGCAATGGATTGTATAGCGGTGCATTAATTCAGGAACCAAAACATCCCAATGGTGGCATTAAAATTGATATATCCAGGCGTAATCCAGCTGATAAATTATCGAAGAATATGTTACCAATTGTAACATATGCCTGGGATGGTAATGCATTGCCGGGCAATGAGTTTTGGGCTGTAAGTAAATCGATATACGATATATTTATCGATCAATATCAATAACTATATATATATCTTCCTGTAGGAAATGTACGTCAGCACTGGAGATCCAGCTGCCGCTTGCTCAACATTGATAACGGAACTACAAAATCCGCATATTAATAAGGATTATATGTCCGGTCAAAATTTGCACATTGCTTCCCTAGAGCATGGCATACTACATATTGCTGATTATGCCAAAAAGATTCTCAAATGAGCAAACAACAACAAAGAAACTGACAACGAAAACAAAACCAAACGACTGCAAAATCCGATTCCTATATAGACTAAATAATCCTCCTCTTTCTCTCTATAGATATATATATATATATATATATGTATAACCGTTAAGGCATAAGTATATATATATTTATTGTATATACAATGGCTAGCCGATATGCTATATACATATATATATATATAAATTTATATATATATATAAAGGCATGACAAAAATATCAAAAACATGTTTTATGCGCACTTAAAGCAGCGCAAAAAAAATGTTTTTATATTTTTTTCATGCCTTTATCTATATATATATATATATTATATACATATATATTCCATACATACATATCTTCCAATACTCAATACTACGCCACTACAATACTCAATACTACGCCACTACAATACATCATGTGTAGTATTAAAACATACACAATGGATCTCATAGCATAATAATCAAAAAACATAATAATAAAAATAAAAACAAAGTTCATTAAAAAAAACGAAAAAAAACAAAAAATTTTATATTTATTTAATAATAAAAACTTGATCTCTTGTTCTGTTATATATATAGAGGTATATATTATATATATATCTATATTGATTCATTAGGCAGCGAAATTGTTAATTAACCAAAAATTTTAATTATTTGAAAATTTATTTTATCTTTTCGATGAGAAAAAAAAAACCTTGAAACTATCAACTTTTTCATGATTTTTCATAAAAAAAAAGTCTTGCTTCCCATGAGGCGGAAGCTCCACATACATACATACATACTATCACTAAGCATTTTATATATAGAGGCACCAAACAGCGAAATGAAGCTTTTTTTTTTTTTTTTTTTTTTTTTTTTTTTTACTATTCGGCAAAAAACCGAACGCTTGTCGGAGAGTACACATTGTCGATTTGACAGCAGCTGCGTAAGCACAGTCTGTTTCGATCGCACAATAATTTTCTTTTATGTGTGCGTGCGTGTACATATACATGAGGTTATGTGTTGGTGGGTGCAGATATTGTAATAACCCCGAAAATTTGATTTTTTAACTCTTCATGTGTAGAGACAAAGGAATAAGCATCAGCAAGAGCTGCTCATGTTCTGAACATGACCTACACTAATGTGTCGTTGCCCATTTGCACTTGACTCACTTCACTAACTTATTGATTTCAGGTCCCTATTTTTTATTTTTAGGTATAAGATATTGAATATATTGAAATCTATTTTAATCTATTTTTACGTATTAATAAAATTATAAGTTATGCAAATATATTCAGATATTTTTATTTGGCAATGTTACAAATAAAAAAAACTTTTTGTTTTGATTATGAGCGCACGCGCATGTTTTCAATTTTTATACTATTAAACCTGTGATGAAAAACAGGCCGCCGCTCGATTTAGTTCCCGATTATAAGCATGCTCAATATGCGAGAAAGATAAAAGAAATAATTATAAATGAGTGTATGGCGCAAGCAGAGTGCGTAGAAATATACTCGCAATGGTACGCGGAAGGGCATAATTGCCATAAATACCGACGGCACCTTTTAAAATTCTATATACTTGTTCTGCTAAGAAAAAAATAGAAGTGTGGTGAAAGGCTCAAAAGCACTAGAAAAATATAAATTTTAAAATCATAATAAAAAAAAGAGCCAGCCTTATCAAACACAGAGTCGACATAATTTATTATTAATTGTCTGTCAATATAAGTATATGTATGTAGAGAAAGTTGGGGAACATGGAGATACTTAAATGAAAATCATTTAATTATTTCAAGTCGACTCGAAGGTCAACAAATGATGACCCCATTGATATTGCAATGGCCTCCCCGTGGTGTTCCCTGGATACCGATAAAAGTGAGCATGCTTATAATCGGGAACTTAATCGAGCGGCGGCCTGTTTTTCATCACAGGTTTAATAGTATAAAAATTGAAAACATGCGCGTGCGCTCATAATCAAAGCAAGAAGTTTTTTTTTATTTTTTCTATATTTATAGTGCGATCCGAAAATTTGAGCTGACATTTACTAATTCCATGAATTTTAGCTGAATAGTTTTGACAAATGGCACAGTTTTTTTTTTTTCATTGAAAGACTCTAAAGTAGAAATGATTTCTTTCTATGACAGCTATAGGATATAGGCTATAGAATATATATGGTACATTCTGACTAATATATATACATATATAGATAGCAGCATAAAGCAAAGAATATATGTCAAGTTTCATGCAGTTAGTGAACGTAATGTTTTCAGCTGCTGATATCGAACAGGAATATGACACTGTCACGTCTTATTAACTTCTATCCAAAATATCTATAAGTTTTTAAGAGATTTATATTTGCCTTAGAGATGATTTTTTCATATATATATATATATATATATATATATTGATTCTAAGAAATTTTTATTTTTTTTTAGTGCTTAGCGAAAAGTCAAGGAAATATATAAAATAAAAATTTCTTAGAATCAATATTTTTTTTTTCTTGGGGGATTTTTAACTTGATGCGCATTATCAATAAAATATATTTATATATATTTTCTTGATATTTTGATAAGCACAAAACTTGTTGCAAAATGTCATATAAATTATATATATATATATATATATATATATATATTTCTTTGACTTTTTCGATAAGCAAAAATTAATGAAAAATTTCGTAGATTTTTTTTGGGGGGGTTTCTTGAACTTGATGTGAAATGTCAAGTTGCCAGATATTTTCATTATCTCTATATGCAATATATGCAACGCTAGACACGAGACAAGCTGTGATGAGAATTTTTTTTGTTTGGCATTTTTATAGCTTACGTTCGACAGTGAAGAAAATAAAATTGTGAGTTATTAATTTTTTTTTCTTTTTTTTTTTTGTTGTTGTGGTGAAGTAGTTGTTGTTGTTTTTGTTACAAAAAAAAATATATATATTTATTTAATTAATGTAAATTTAAAATTAGGCTGAGACTGCAAAACACACATCATCATCGCTTTCTACAAAACTTACATATATATATATATATATATATATCTGCGCGCTATATAAATATATGTTTGAAGAAATCCGTTAAGCATTTATACAACACGCTTGACCTCAAAGAAACGCTTCAGATAGTAAACTTGTCCCACTGTCATTAGAACCAAGACAAGTGCCTCAAATGTTGACCATAATATGACACGCGAATTTGTTGATTCATTTACCGAACGATGAATTTTATCGCGCACCTAAAATATAGATCAAAAAAATAGTGAGAAAGTGGGAGAGAGAGAGAGAGATAGCTAAGCAGCTGTTTGCTGCTATGTACTTACATGCATATATTCTTGTTCATGCTTGACACTTGTCAATGTGCCAGACAATTCGCGTATCATATCTTCCAATTTTGTATGGCCAACCTCCTCTTGGCCAGGTGCACCAGGTGCACGTTGTGGTGCATCGCTTAATTCAATGGAGAACATAACTAATTTTGGTGTCATACTGCTACGCTCATTATTAAAGCATACGGTGTACACGCCCTTTGTGGGCGCAACGAATGTATATTTCCCAGATGATTCTTTTTCACTTTCATGCATAACAAGATTATCGGGTCCTGTTATTTTAATATCAACATCAAGAAAACCGCCTTCAATTACCTCAAATGTAACACCTAAAAAAACAAAAATAAACATAAATTAATATACATGTTGAACATTTTGCAAAATTTTACTTACCAAATTTTGTGCCACCTTCAACATTTTCAAAGAAACATTCTTCATTATGTGCATCGACACTAACTGTAAATGCATCGCCCGCTTCAGTTGCCACAATTAGCGCGCATAATGCTAACAAAATTCTTGTCACTGTTAATTCCATTGCTGTTTTCTTTTATTTAATTTGTTTTAATTTTTCTTTTGTGAAAGAAAAAAAAATTGATGTCGACAAATTTACTAAAACAGCGGCAGCCACGTAGTTTGTACTTGTGTCGATTGTCACATTATCGATTGTCTGTGTTATCGTAGTTTCATTACAATAAAAATACTAAATACTGTTTGTCACACAGCTGTTCTGTGCGCGATAGTTTGCGCATTGCGTTTACTTGTTTGTGCATTATGGTCACACTTTTTTTTTTAAATTTTAACAGAACGTTGATGTTGATGCTTGCGCTTTAATGTTATGCGATTAACAAGTTATCAAAAGTAAAATAAAATTGTACAATTTTGTAAATGAAAGTGAAAATGTTGTAGAAAATTTGAAGTGATAAATTTTGAAAATTTATAAAATTATTACAGGTAAGCAAGAGCATGATTTATATATATTATAATATATTTTTTGTTAAAATATATAAATATGAATTAAAAAAAAAATAAATAAAATATAAATAAAAAGGCATATTTATTTTTTTTTTTTTTTAATATTTTATTTTTTTTAATAATAATTTATATTTTTTTTTAAAATATTTTCTTTGTTCTTTTTAAAAGCTTTTTTGTCATTTTGACACGACAATACTTGAATAATTTTGCATTTCCATTCCATTATATTTAATTTTTATTTTATTACGATTTTTTTTCATATAACTTTTATACAATTTTTTTGTAATTTGAATTAATTTTGCAATTTTTTTTTAAATATTTTATGCATAATATTTTATAATAATTTGAATTAATTTTGCAATTTTTTAAATATTTTTTTTGCATAATATTTTCGCACAACTATGTTTATTTTCCTGCTATTGCACAACATTTTTTAATTTGTGCTATAAATTTTTGCAACTTGACATAATTCAAAAATTGAATAAAACGCGCCTGCTGTTAAAACTTCATTAACAGCAGTTGAACGCTGTTAACTATCGTTAAAATATCGCTAAGCATAACATTAACTATATATTTTGACCGAAATACTATGAATTTGGTATTTTTTGGTACATTATGAATTGTGTTATTGTGGAGCTAAGTTTGAATCTGCTAAGTAACAGTAAGCTGTAAACCTTGAAGCCATTCGGATGCTGTGCACGCTAAAACAAAACTAGAAATAACACATACAACGCGTTTTCAATTATTTACATTTTACAAAATACAAAATACAAAAAAAAATTACTTTGAATATCACGTCGTGCATTTGTTGTTGTTCATTTTTTTGTTGTGATCTTGTGGAGTGCAGTGAATTTTATTTACGTCAAAAAAAAAAATAATAATAATAAATAAATTAAAAAAAAATAAATAAAATTAAGCGACAAGTGTTTGAAGCCAAAAAAAAATAAAAAAATTAATAAATAATAATAAAAAAAAATTAACAATAAAAAGTAAAAAAAAAAATTAATTTTTAGATTCATTTTTTTTTTTTGAGAAAAAAAAAAAATAAAAACAAAGCCTTGCGAACGCCATGGCAGCTGATTTGGACGCCACGTGCAGACGGCGTCGCCGACAACAACAACAACAGCAGCAGTTAAAGCAACAGCAACAACAACAAAAGCAAGAACGTTAAAATCAGCGACATTAGTTATTCCAAAAGTGACAGCAATAACAACCGTTACAGCGATAACTGTTACAACAACAGCAACAACAATAACAATAACAAAACTATATATAGTTGAACATAAAAGCTGCTTGGTGGATAAGCTGCAAGTGCTGGCGCCGCAGCATCTTAAAGTGTTTTGGTCACAACATAAATCAAGTGACACTAAGGGCAAACAACGCGAGCATCGCGCATAAACAAAACTCATTTGCACACGTTGTTTGTGTGTGTGTGTGTGTGTGTGTGTCTCCTTAACGCCGTGCGCTCTCACTGTCCTGTGTTTATCTCTATCTCGCTCTCTCCTTCTGTCTACTCTCATTCAGTCGCAGCGACGCCTTTTGTCCATTTTGTCCCCATAGGCCGTCGCAGCAGTAGCGGGGCGTGAAGCATCAAGAGCGGCAAACGGCAAACGGCAACGGCAAGCAACATTCGGCAGCGCATAAATTTGCCAACAGTTGGCAATACCGCAGCCATACGCACAGTGGGGTAAGTGAAGCTTTAAAAAAAAAAAAAACATTTTATACACACACAAAAAATATAACTGATGCTCTGTTGCTCTGAATGTGTCGCATTTACTTGTCTCTTGTTGTTTTATTATATTTTTATTCTTCTCAATTGTTTTTCTGCGCGCGCGAAAAGAAAAAAAAACAAAACACATTTTCGACCACAGTGCGTAACATTTCGCATATTCAAACTGATTGCTATGTAAGAGTGGGAGAGCAGTAGGTGAGGCTGAGCCGCCGGCAGAGTGTGTGTGAGAGCAACAGCGGCAGCAGCAGTGTGCAGAGAGCGGCATTGGAAATATTAGCAGCGAAGCTTATGATGATGACAGAGAGAGAGAGAGAGAGACAGAGAGAGAGAGAGAGCATTGTGTACCGTTATGTTGATTATGTTTTCTAGCAGCACAGTTAATGAAGAGCAAGCAGTCGTTGACGTTGACGTCGCCGTTGCCGTCTCCTTCACAGTTGTCACAGCTGTCGCAGGCAAGGCAGCGACATAGCGACCGCGAAAGTGCCGTTAGTTGACAGCATTTTGCAAAGTGCAAAACTTTCAAATTCAATTCATGTTTTGCATGCTAGCAAATAGAATGAGAAGCAAAGAGACAGCAGAAAAGCAGACAAGCAGGGGAGATGCGAGGAGTAGCAGCAGCAGCAGCAGTAGAAGTAGAAGTAGAAATAAGATGTGTTAGCAAGTAAAAGGAAGACATTAGTTTGCTCTATCTCTGTCTCTGTCTCGCTCACATGCATATTAATTAAAGCAAATTTAACTTGTGCGCTGTAATTAGCGCTGCCAAAGAGTAACGTTAATAGCCGCAGCAGCAGCAGCAGCAGCAGCAACAAATACAATGAAAAAAAAAAACAGTCAAAATATAAAAGTACGCAACGCTGCAATTTTTTTATTTTTTTTTTTATTTTTTTTTATTTTATATTTAAATTGTGTCGCAGCGTTGCCTACAAAATTGTTGTCTGAGGAAGCGAAAAGCGTAAACCAAAAACAAAAAAAATAAAAAAAAAAATATGCAGAAGAAGAAGAAGAAGAAGAAAAGGAAGCAGTATGAAAGAGCAGAAAAAACAACAAACATTGCAGAAGCTTTTCGCACTTGCTCTGCTCTCCTCACTCCTCACTCCTCACTGCTCTTTGCTCTTTGCTCTTGCCGTCTTGCTTCAATGTTATGGCTTGCGTTTTGGTCCTTTGCATTTTTGCTTGATTTATGCCAAAGGCAGCAGCTTAACAACAGCAACAAGATGAGGAAAGG